>NQII01001693.1:3080-59071 GCA_002778355.1 Clitarchus hookeri
CACAACGATTGACATGTGTGTGTTTTTTTTCAGCACTATACTAGAGCATGAGAAAGAGCCATATTCATCTTGTCATGTATGCTGTTGAGGGATGGTAGTCATATGTCATGTTTAGCATACTGTAGCACATCCAAGAGCCACATTCTTCTTGCCAGGTATGCGAGCTGGTAGCACATCAGTCATGTTACCAGTATGTCCTGCTGTATATGTACTACAGTATACTAGAGCACATGCAAGAGCCATATTCATCTTGTCAGGCATACTAATTCTGCATTCGTTCTGTTCAAGCATACTCTTGCACATATGCAAGATCCGTATTCTTCTTGCCAGGTATGCTGGCTGATAGCATGCTGTAACTCATGTAAGAGATATTCTTATCTTGTCAGGCATGTTACCAGTATGTTCTGCTGTGTGTAGTTTTTCCAGCAGTATACTGTAGCACATGCAAGAGCCATATTCATCTTTCCAGGTATGCTGGTGGGTAGCATGCTGTGCAAGAGCTATTCAGGCATGTTACCAGTATTTCCTGTGTATGTACTTGTTTTTCCACCAGTATACTGTAGCATGTCCGAGAGCCATATTCATCTTTCCCGGTATGCTGGCTGGTAGCACTGTAGCCTGAGGAAGATATATCCTTATCTTGTCAGGCATGTTACCGACATGTTGTGATATGTGTACTATTTCACATTCTACAATCGTTCATATACTAGTACAATGAATTTGTCCCAGACCTGGGGTTGAGAATGTGAAATTATATTCGTATCACACTAGCACTGTAGTAACTGGTGGTCGCTGCCTCTACTGTACTCTTCCCCTTTGCTGTCATTTGTCTGTGCGTTCCTTTGTCCGCTTTGTTTTTTTTAGGTGGGTTGTTTTTGCTTTCCAGCATCGCAAACCGCCTGAACACTATGCTTGCGATGCCATTGGTGTTCTTTTTCCTTAGAAACGACAAGTTTGTCTCTAAGGAAAAAATCAATTCCGATGGTGTTTTTGCTAGCGTAGTGTACTGCCCCGGTCCCAAGCCCGGGAGCTGTCTGCATGGTTATGCCATGCGGACGGTAAGCGCGAGGGCGACCATGCCGCTGTGTAAGCGACAAATTAATCTACTTCTTGTTACAGAACGAACAACTGTATCCCACGCACGAGTGACAGCTACGTTCCGACCCTCGTGCAGAGAGGTAGTGTATGTATACGGCGTTCTGTTCCAAGTTGGCTTGGACATGCACGCGATCTATGTATAGTATGTTTAAAGGTTTACAGCCTTAAAGCTAAATATGTACGTTTATTATAAACGTGCAGGACAGCAGCCTCTGGACTGGGTAGACTGTCAATTTTTTTTGCGCAATTAATTTTTTTTGGTAGGAGCTTGTCCCTTTTGTTTTATTATAATGAACGAGCAGGACTGAGGTCTCGGTACTGGTTGGACTGTCGGTATTGTATTGCACATATAAGAGGTGTGTGTACATTATCTGAATGGTGAATGGTGAGCATTCATTATATTTACTAACAATGGTGATTTTTTCACGATTAAAAGTTTATTGTCTGTCGAGTGCATAGGTCAGTGCATGTATGTACGTTATTTCGTCTCCTCAAACACCTCATGCAATGGCGGTCGTGTGGTCAAGGCGTCAGACTGGCTACTTAAGGGTGGTCGGAACGATCCTGCACACCTCCTGCATTTTTTGAGTTCCAAATAAACTAAATTAATCCCAGTGCTACTGGTGGCATGAAGTAAGGACCCAGATGGCCACAGAATGATTGCTCGGGAAGGGAAATCCATGATGGCCACTGACGACTGGGAATGTCATCAAAACAGGAGGTTGCCTCGGTAGAAAGAGGAAATATTCGAATTCTTGAGGACTCGGAGAAAACCACAGGAATGCAAGAGCATGAAGTAGGGACCAAGATGGCTGCTGTTGGACATACATTACTGAACAGGAAAGGAAATTCAAGATGGCTGCTGTCGACTTGGAATGACATAATCCAAGATGGCCACTGCTCGACTGGCTGGTGAAATGGCCTCCGTCGGGGTGGAATGATAGAGCAGGAGGTTGACGTCATCCAAGATGGCCGCCGTTAGTCCTCTCGTCCCAGGCCCGGCGCCCCTGCCCCAGAACATACCATTCCTAACTCCTTACGTTCCAGATAATTTCACACTTTCCCTTAATCGACGCATGAATAAAGTGATGTGGTCAATTTTACGTCTGGGGAAAAAATGCTAAATGGACAGAAAATAGATCTTAAGCTGGGCTTTTATAAGTGCTCACACACAAAGTAGCTTATGGAAGACGGACTTTTTAAACAATTAAATTTCATCAACAGATACTTATGACACGGCGTAGATTATTGTTAGTAAATGTGAATGCTTTGTTAATGACATTTCAAATCCTTCAGGCGTGCAAAATGTGTTTTCCGCTTGATTGTTTTCTAATAAACAAGGGAAAAATTCTGAGTAGTTGAACGACCATAAAATATACAATAGGACGTAAAAACCACATAACTGTCTNATAAACAAGGGAAAAATTCTGAGTAGTTGAACGACCATAAAATATACAATAGGACGTAAAAACCACATAACTGTCATTCACTTCCTATGTAAGTGGCGATAACTGTCTTTAATGGCAGGCGTAATTTTTTAAGCTAGTAGCATGAAATAGCAATTTCACTTATCAACAGTAGATCATTAACATAACATAGAGATTTTTGTGTGAAATCAGTGTATACACACTAATTAGCACAATAATGACTAAAGAATACAGTAAGTTTTACAATTATTCAAAATTATCATCCCCTTGGGTATTTTCTTTGAAANCACAATAATGACTAAAGAATACAGTAAGTTTTACAATTATTCAAAATTATCATCCCCTTGGGTATTTTCTTTGAAATTTCTGGTTATTTTTCTTACTCAGATCCGAACACCATCTGCAGCAGTCATCACATAATGTTCAGTTAATTTTAAACTGTTCACACATACAAGATTGTAATTGAAGGATATTAATTAAATATTTGAATTTTTGATTTTGGTGAAGGCATAAGAGTCGAGGAGGGGAGATGGGCATAATTTTATAACACAATTATGGACACTTCGTAATATGTTAATTATGTCATATTTTACTTCCGTAATTTTTTACATCTTTGTCCCCATCTACATTTTGTCCGGTGGTCTTAATGCATTTGGTGTATGACCCAAATGTTGGGTTTTAGAATATTCCGCATTTTAACGGATGAACATGTCAAGTCACCTGCAATAAGAAGCGAGAGGGTCTGCAAAACTGCAACCCACGACGAACTGAAGAGGGCATAACAAACACCCTTGTCGCCTACACATTACACCAAAAACGTTCCTCTTAGTTTCAGGGGAATTACTTTGTTCTGCTGACCATCGTACCATCACATCTAGAATAGGCTTTAAAAAATTCCTGTAGGTCCGACATCTCGGGTATTCTCTGTTGCCAAGTTCTAAAATACCTTCAGAGATGTAAAGAGGTACGTACGTTTCCAGATATAGTCCATTTATTATTACTTCTNGCCAAGTTCTAAAATACCTTCAGAGATGTAAAGAGGTACGTACGTTTCCAGATATAGTCCATTTATTATTACTTCCAACTTTTCTGGAGCCCTGCTAAAAGTACTTTCAAGCTATTCCTTCTCCCCATGCAAACAAAGCTTAACTAAGTCTAGAAAATTACACCAAAGGGATAACGCACCGCATTCGTGCGCACTCAGTTTAATATCATTTTTTCATGGAAACTATTTCTTACTAGTCATTACCAACGCACCTATTTTCTCTCGGTTTTTATTCAAATAAAAAATTGAAATTTGTAAGTAAAATATAAGTAAAAGTTCGATTTAACAAAAAATGTATGTTAACAGAAGTATAAAACGCTTGCGACACTAGCCATATTTAGGAAACAATCAAAAACATCATGTATAAAGTGATTTTTCAAAGGTTTGATAAACAATTTGTGAAGATATTACGAACAGATTATACAATGTGGAGTTCCTGACAGTTGCCGGCAGGCTCTCTCCAATAAATTCCTTAGAGCTAGTATCCAGCAGGGATGCAATTCTCATTAACTTTTCGGTTTATCGGGAGCCGATTTACGCAGTGGAAACAGTAAGTGGGGCGGGAGTTACCAAGGCACTAAGTGCAGTGGTCACTTGCCTATCAGAGTATCGTCAACTCCGCTACGCCCGGCTAGCAATACTCACGTAATTGGGACGCAAAAAGCGTTCTTCGGTATAGGCACGGGGAATGTAGTGGTGGGTATGACTGGGTGAGGGGGTAAGCAGTAGGCCCCTCACTTCTCTGCTCAGTCGCGGTGCTGACTGCGGAACTGCTACTCTGGCACATGCGCACTGGGAGCACACGGAGGAAACTCAGTAATCCCCCTTCCTCCTTCCACGTGGAAGACACTAATTTTCAAGTCGATGGCAACTGCAAAATCGTGTTTTTCAAACAGTTGCATCAAAAAGTATTGGCACACCCACATTTTAGAGGTTGGTTATGAAGGAGCCGTGTATGTCAGTAAACAAAACCTTTAATTGCTGAATTTCGTAACATAAAAAGATTATACAAATTTCCCGTCCGTATAAAATAAAAATGTTATAACAAACAAAACCCATCTTTTCCTGAACGACGAAAAAGTATTGGCACAGAGAATGTCTCTTTGCATATCAGTTATGGTGTGCTTCATGCAACATCTAACGTAGTNGACGAAAAAGTATTGGCACAGAGAATGTCTCTTTGCATATCAGTTATGGTGTGCTTCATGCAACATCTAACGTAGTACCTCTAGGAGGTTGTTTACAGTTCATTCTCTAGTTTCACGCAATGTAATGCAGCAGTAGTCACGAGTCCGAAGCAGAAGGAACATTAAGTGTCTATGAGAGAGAACAGTGTTGCTCCACTCACATAGAAAACTGTCGCAACACTGGATACGAATTTTCTGTACCCTACAATATAGTAATAGCAACCGTTAGCATATAGAAGGAGACTGGTGCAACAGAAAACAAGCTTCAGTCTGGGCGTCCGAGGGTACGTATAACCTGAACGTGTGGACGAATCGTTGATCTTGAGCAGAAGGGACGATATAAAAATTCGTAATCAATTGCTTCAGACATCCACAAAACGTCCAACAAGTAGGGGAGTTNGAGCAGAAGGGACGATATAAAAATTCGTAATCAATTGCTTCAGACATCCACAAAACGTCCAACAAGTAGGGGAGTGCTCAGTCTGTATGAAATGTTTTGAATGTGGCTAATATTCATTGTAGATCTCCCAAAAAGAAGTCATACATTTCAGAAATTAATTGAAAGGAACGCTTGCAGTTTTCTAAGGAATGCATCAACAAGCTGATAGATTTTTCGAAAACTGTCATATTTTCGGATGAATCTAAAATCACTTTGTTTGGATACGAGGAAAATAAGACATTGTGGTGCAACTCATGAACGAAAATATAACCCAAACACCTTTTCCCAACCGTTAAACCAAGAGAAGATGCTGTACAGGTTTGGGGATGTATGACAGCCTCTGGAGATGAAAATCTAGCTGTAATCCAAGGTACAATGGACCTAGGTGTTTCNGAGCAGAAGGGACGATATAAAAATTCGTAATCAATTGCTTCAGACATCCACAAAACGTCCAACAAGTAGGGGAGTTCTCAGTCTGTATGAAATGTTTTGAATGTGGCTAATATTCATTGTAGATCTCCCAAAAAGAAGTCATACATTTCAGAAATTAATTGAAAGGAACGCTTGCAGTTTTCTAAGGAATGCATCAACAAGCTGATAGATTTTTCGAATACTGTCATATTTTCGGATGAATCTAAAATCACTTTGTTTGGATACGAGGAAAATAAGACATTGTGGTGCAACTCATGAACGAAAATATAACCCAAACACCTTTTCCCAACCGTTAAACCAAGAGAAGATGCTGTAAAGGTTTGGGGATGTATGACAGCCTCTGGAGATGAAAATCTAGCTGTAATCCAAGGTACAATGGACCTAGGTGTTTCGCTGTAATTTACACGATAGTGTGCAGAAATGGAGACTTGATGCGGTATTTTATTTCCAGCACCGCAATGACCTGCAACACACCGCCGTGAAAACCCGAATGTGGTTACTATACAAAGTTCCACGAATTGTTCTTGCTCCACTAAAGAGTTTCGATTTGATCTCGATTGAGCACCTGTGGACGCATCTCGACGCACAAATAAGAAAACGTAGTTCGTCCGGAAAAAGGAATTTGAGAGAGTACTCGAGGAGGAATCGTCTCAGATCTCCCAAGCAGTGACACAGAATTTAATCAACATCATGTCACGGCGTCTGAACGATGTTTTAAATGCTAAGAATATGTGGAATAACTACTAACATGGGCATACTAGCGGATGGTGCTGTTGTATTCGTACGGAAATGTATTCTTGTTGTGCATAAAATAGACGTTTGTTTGTTACTTTTTATGAAAAGGCGATCTGTGCAGATTTTTTTTGTGTTATGTACGTTAGCAATTTTAGGCATTTTTTACTAAAATATGTCTTTCACCATAACAAGCCTCTAAGATATGGACGTGATATCTGGGGTGACCGCATACCAATGTTTAGATTCGCAAGTAAGCGAGACGGATTACTTCCAGAAAATAAATTATGACACTTATTTTATTATAAATCTGATTGCTTTTGTGAATGAAGAGAGATTCCTTTTTTTTTTAAATTCAATTAAAATTAAATACTGAAGAAGACGACAGTATAATAAATGAGAGAATTACAGAGCACCTGCGAGTTTAAAATCAGCCGTACAACAAATCGAAGAATACAGACAAAAAAAGAAATATCGGCAAGCATTAAATTGNCTGCGAGTTTAAAATCAGCCGTACAACAAATCGAAGAATACAGACAAAAAAAGAAATATCGGCAAGCATTAAATTGTAAACTCACAATAATAATAACTACTGGAGGGTCACAAAAAAATCTGCACTACCAGACCGCAACAGGAGTTGACGTATTGCGAGCAATATTTGACTTTGCTGAGGCATATTATGTTGCTGAATTGATCACTTTAAATTAATGGTAAAAACATTTTTTTTCATATGAAGAATCAGCGGAAATTGGTAACTGATTTATGAAGGTGTCAACAGCAATACCAACGAAGTAGCAACCACCCCATAAAAGCTATCAATACATGTATTGTACAATTCTAAATACACGTTTTAAAACTAACTCTGTGATACAAGTTACCGTGAAAAAAAAATTGGTTTCCATCAGTTCACCATAAAAATGTTTTTTTTTGTTCGCGGGGGCAGCAAAATTTATGAATTAACCATATTTAATACTTGCTGTAGGTACAGACAACGGACTATCTTTGGTTTAAATTAGGCATGTGGTCTTGTAGATGTGGCAAACCAACCTAAAATATTTGTTTGGCTACCATTTAAAAAATAAGCATTTTATAGGCGTCAATCTGCTGAACGGTTGCCGATCACTCAGTTATGAACACAGTATAATAACAGAAAAATCGAAATTTCTTTTTTTGTACTGTCTGGATTCAGTGACTAGTTACATGCTTAGGTATCCAACAGTCTTTAAAAGGTGACCAGTAGCTTACATCTTAATCGAACTGTTGACACAGGAAACTTAACATGCTTTGAATTCAACTTATTTACAACGGAATCAAAGTAGTCATTTAAGGACTTATTGGCAGACAATATCTGAAACGAGTGTTTTCTGGGATGTTCATAGAAACTTCAATTACAACACATAACCTTAATGCCAGGCAGACGCGGAGCACAAATAAACCTTCAGCATTATGCTATAAAATAAAATAAAATTATGCATGATTACGATATTGAATGCCAGTTCATAAAATCGCAAAAGTTTTTACAGAAATTTAATTTAATTTAACTTACGGAAATGCGATCCGTAATAACGAAAAATGAGATAATCGCCGTAAACACGAAATACGGATCGTCTCCGTATTTCCTATAAATTCGGGTTTCANAATAACGAAAAATGAGATAATCGCCGTAAACACGAAATACGGATCGTCTCCGTATTTCCTATAAATTCGGGTTTCAGAAACGAACAATGCAGAATTTACACTAATATTGCTTCGAAATTGTAACCAGAAAATCATCGTTTCTACAGTAGTACGGATAGCCGCTCTACTTAGCCTATACCCATACCTTCAAACAGCAAAAGTAATGTAATATCATTCATCTCCAGTCTAGTAACATATTTCTCCACAAAGATATTATATTTGAATCCTAGCACTCCACTGGTAGGTTTTTTATTCACGGCACGTAAATAAATTTGACTAATCAAGGNAATAACGAAAAATGAGATAATCGCCGTAAACACGAAATACGGATCGTCTCCGTATTTCCTATAAATTCGGGTTTCGGAAACGAACAATGCCGAATTTACACTAAGATTGCTTCGAAATTGTAACCAGAAAATCATCGTTTCTACAGTAGTACGGATAGCCGCTCTACTTAGCCTATACCCATACCTTCAAACAGCAAAAGTAATGTTATATCATTCATCTCCAGTCTAGTAACATATTTCTCCACACATATATTATATTTGAATCCTAGCACTCCACTGGTAGGTTTTTTATTCACGGCACGTAAATAAATTTGACTAATCAAGGNATATTATATTTGAATCCTAGCACTCCACTGGTAGGTTTTTTATTCACGGCACGTAAATAAATTTGACTAATCAAGGAAACATTTTTTATTTTGCACTCAATGAAATATTTTTTTTTTTTGTAAAATATCGAGACAACTTTGGATTAGTACAAGAAGAGCAAATTGGAGTTCTGTAAGTGTTCAGTTTTTATTTCTTATTCAGGTTTCCTGAAGGCCCCAGAAGTTATATTACTACCGCGAGTTTAGTCGGACTTTCGCAATAGTAATAAATTAACTGAATTTATTTCATTATGAGTTACGGAAAAACATATCTACGTATAATCTAAAAGCTGCCACATTATAGTTTTGGGGACCAGAAGTGGGGCTCGATATTAGCTCTGAAGGAAACCTGATAACTCAGAGCATACTGAAGTAGACCTATGCTAGAATTAGAAGGTAAACTTATGCTTGAATTAGAAGAGTTAACTTAAGGTTAAAAGCAGCAAGATAGCTTGGCTAATACTAGTATGGATAGTGAACAATTGTCCACTATCGCTGCCCAGTCATTAGCATGCAACTCACGCAGCACTTGTTAGGCGGTACTTGACTCCACACCTAACCTCTTGTCTATTGCAAGTGTGACTGCCGAAAACATTGATATAGATTTTCTCGGGGCTGTTTTCCTAAGACACACACGTCAGTCGATATGTGTATCACAAGTATCTCCTCTTTATAATTCACCGACTAATTCACCCACTGTGCATGACTTGGCCGGATATACAGCTTGAGTATTAAATAATACCCCAACTTTGAAGGTCTATAATATCAAAACCAAACAACCTACAACCTTGATTGACCAATCAAATTAACCGTGAAACCATGATGTTTGTTTACCATACATTCATAAATGTTCAATGTGACCACTATGAGCGGTCCGAACGACATCTACGCGATAATCAAACTCGTTCCACGCTCTTGTCAGCATGTCCGGTTTTACGGTTTGAATAGCGTTCGTAACTCTCGGTTTGAGGTGGTGAGAGGGAAGCGAGCTCGCATTCGACACGCCAATGTGAAGGGGACGGTCTGATGTTTCCTTTATGTGCCGAGATATGACACTGGGAGCGTCTGTCGTTGCACTATGAGCGTGTATTGTGTAATAGTTCGCAACACGATGGCGACGAAACAACAGAAGGCGTTCTGTGTTATTAAGTTAACTAAATGTGAATCGGTTATGACTCTTCAGCGTGAATCCCGTCACAAATACGGACGTCGTCCTCCCGAGAGGTGGAGTATCGTACGTTGATTTCGTCAGTTCCGTGACACAGGGTGCCTTCGCAAAGGCAAAAGTTCCGGGCGGCCGCGTGTGTCCGAAGAGAATGTGCAACGAATTCTACAAGCGTTCGTTCACAGTCCAAGAAAATCAACTCTACAAGCTGGCCGGGAAATGTAATTCCCTCAATCGATGGTATGCAGTGTTGCGAAAGCGATTGCTGTACAAACCATACAGGTTACAGCTTGTACAGGCTCTTGCCGAAAGGGTCAAAGAACTGAGACGCGATTTCTGCGCGTTCGTTCTTGCCCAGAACGAGGTAGATGATGCCTTCATGTCTAAGCTGGTTTTTAACTATGAAGCGACGTTCCATACAAGGTGAACCGGCACAACGTGCGGATATGGGGTCAGGAGCCTCCACATGAAACCACCGAACACGAGCGCGCTTACTCCAAAGTGAACATGTTTTGCGCTGTATTCAAAGACACTGTTTTCGGCCCTTTCTTTTCCAACGAGTTCACCGTTACTGGAATCCCTTATTTGAACATGCTTACAGAGTGGTTGTTTCTTCAGTTAGAAGAGGTGGCGGGGGACTTCATTTTCCAGCAGGATGGTGCGCCACCCCATTGGCACCTAGCTGTTCGCAGACACCTCAACGAGACGTTGCAGCAATGCTGGATTGGTCGAGGAGCAGCTTGTGACAAGGCTCTTAATTACTGGCCCCCAAGAAGCCCGGATCTTACCCCGTGCGTTTTTTTCTATGGGGGTTCATAAAGGATCAAGTGTTTCGTCCACCATTGTCAGCGAACATTGACGACCTCAGAACGAAAAATTACGGACGCCATCCAAACCGTAAGACCGGACATGCTGATAAGAGTGTGGAACGAGTTTGATTATCGCGTAGATGTCGTTCGGGCCGCTCGTGGTGGTCACATTGAACATTTATGAAGCTATGATAAACAAACTTCACAGTTCCACGTTTCATTTCATTGGTCAACCAAGGTTGTAGGTTGTTTGGTTTTGATATTATAGACCTTAAAAGTTGGGATATTCTTTTATACTCATCCTGTACATTGAGAGAGGATCCATGCAAATAGTTGCGGTTATTCTTCAATGATTAGAAGATCATTTGACCGAGTTCTCAACTAGTCAGGCAGAACTCAAATCATAATTAGAATCTAGTCCGGCAGATCTCAAAACACATTTAGAGTTTTTGGAATCTACTCAGACAGATCTGCAATCACGATTAGACTCTACTAAGGAAGACATTGCATCACAATTAGAGTCTACGGAATCTACTCAGGCAGATCTCACATCACAACTAGATTCTACTAAAGTAGATCTCAAGTCGCATTTAGAATCTAGCAAGGCAGAACTTAAGTCAAAACTGTAAGCTAGTCAAGCATTTATCAGTGCTAGATTAGAGCATAACCAAAATAAATTAGCGAACAGATTAAGAGAAGATTTGCAGTCTGAGTGCGAAGAGATTTAGTCTATACTAGCGACTTCCAAGGCCGAATCAGTTGCCGGGGTTTTTAGCGAGGTAGGTCCTCGTATTGATAAGCTAGACCATAGAATGCCCGCTATAGCAAAAGACTATCAGAGCATACCAGACAGCACATACTTCACGTTTATCACCTAAAAGACTGTATTGGTCTAATAAAATCCCAGATTACCAATGCCAGCACAGGTAAACAGGATGATCAAAAATACGATCGGTGTAGTTTAAATGGCGCCGACTTACTGGATTCACCACAAGATAACCACTCAAGTCAACAGTCCAGTAATGAGAGAACCCCTGATAGATTGCGGGATAACAATAAAAATGCTGTAGATCACCAAGTGAATGGGTCACCAAAAGAGGTAGTCCCAAACGCAGTGGTGGTAGCCCACGAACAGGTGACAAATTAGCTAGATAGGCAGTACATTTTCACCCACATTACCAAAGATCCTCAGATTCACGGCAGCATTTTAGCATTCTGCCACATACAAGTCAGACTAAAACAAACTAGATGTAGCCGGGGTCGGTACCACTCGGGCGGCGGCCTTCGAAGCTATAAAGAGAGTGCACAATATTTTGCCGATACCTTACCCGACGAAAGACCAGGTCAGAACATTAATACGGCAGGACCCACCTGCGGCGTTATTGTAAAGCAATCGGCCCTTATCTACTTGTTTGGTAGTGAGCAGACATTTTGAATTAAGGGCCTGGACAGTTACCATTGAAGCTAGCCTATTGAAGATTGATTGCAAGAAATTTGGCGATACTATTACTCCCCTGATTGCACTGTGATTTGTGCTGAGATGTTGGATTTCTCTCGGAAAGTAGTGTTCTGGAGGCATAGACTCCATATGATGTCTTGCTCCGTCTCCTAATTATGACTTTGCATTGCAGTATATTTACCGCACAGCCAAGAGGCGTGCGAGATGCGCGACCCTAGACACAATAGTTACGTATTAATTATTTTTGTGGTTGTATTATGGTACTACCACTGAGTCTGCAAGTTTCATTAGAGTCGCAATGCTATTCGCTGAGGGTTGCCATATATGTTTTTTGAAATCGTCATGAAAGATTCTCAGCCAGAATAAATTAGCTACACCAAAAGTTTGAAGGTTGTATCTGGAATTGGTGGAAGTAATCATTTAAAGATATTGATTTTTTGTGCATCAGGTGCACATAAAGATGTAAAGTCTTAGTGCAGATGAATAATCCAGCTACCACAGGCTACCAGCGTCCTCATAGGAAGCGTTCATCTTGTGCAGCAGGGAAAAGATTATGCACGGGTCCCGTGATATATGCAGAGTCGAGCATAGATGATTTCCATGACATGTAGAGTTCTGGATTGTTCTGCAGGACTGTGATCCGAGGGTCGAGTATGTTATTAGTTGGTGTCAGAGGTTCCCTCATCTGTACAAGTAATATGTGTCGTTATTTCTTATTTGGTCGTTTTATTTAAATTTGTTGGTCTATATTTGAGGTGTTCTGAAGGAAAGAAAATCGTCTTATGTGCCCTTTTCGGGTATTACCTCATTAATTCTAGTTAGATTATATAAAAAATTGATGTATATACATGTTTCTGGTTAAAATATAAATCCTTTTGTCAATATGCTATAATTTAAATATTGCAATTGAAAATAATATTCCCTACTTGGTCTTATTGATAATCTTAGGACAATACCTAGAAATGAATATATAGCTGAAGTATGGTAAACATAGTTTTTATAATTTAATACTAGTTGACTGGTTATTAGACATTTCAGAAGCATGTCTTATAATTTATAATTATTCACTGGTAATTGGTTCCTGATATATTTCTATATGTTTTGGCAATTAGCAAGCAGAAATTTTCATTATGTAACAAGCAAGTGTGTTTCAGAAGGTTTTGGTTGTGCAAAGGGTTGAATTATTTTCAAAAGTGTTATTAACAATTTTTCAAAAATAGCGTGTCTTCAATCATCTTGTTTCTCTGATAACGATTGTTGAATTACTGCTTGTGTTTAGATATGGTAATACATTTACTACTTTTTTCGTTGATATATCACAGCACTGGTGGCGATGTACTTCCTGGAATATTTGGACAACAGCCGACGTTCTGAGAGCAGACAGCAGCTATTGTCGGAGAGGCATCTGTAATGTCACTCATCGCCATTGTCTCCTACATATTGGTTTTAGCAACACATTACTCTATAAATACATTAATTTTGAAGCATAGCACTCCTCTGTGCTGTTTTTTTTNATATTGGTTTTAGCAACACATTACTCTATAAATACATTAATTTTGAAGCATAGCACTCCTCTGTGCTGTTTTTTTTATACACGGCATGTAAATAAATTTGACTAAACAAGAAAACAATATTTATTTTGCACTCTCAGAAATTAACTTATTTTCTAAAATATCGAGACAGCTTTGCATTAGTACAAGAAGAGTAAATTTGAGTTCTGCAAGTGTTAATTTTTTATTTCCTATTCAGGTTTCCTGAAGGCCCCAGAAGTTGTATTACTGCCACGAGTTTAGCGGGATCTTCGCAAAAGTAATAAATTAACGGAATTTTTTTTATTATCAGTTACGAAAAAAATATCAAAGTGTAATCTAAAATATGTCACGTTATAGTAGCATGAGTCATATATAACAGCAACACTAAAAAAACTACAAAATTAAAAAAAAAAGTTCTACGCATGCCACTTATATATTTATAACTTAGATAAGAACGTCTTAGGTGAAAGAGAACTGCTGACCTCCGTGATGGTCAAGGGGATTCGGGTTCGAGTCACGGTTAAGGCATGCATGTAACTTGTGTACGTTTGTATTAGTAATCACGCTATGTGGGGAAACTGTCACCTAGAACTTCCAAAAATTAAAATAAATGTCAATAAATTACTGTTAACAAAACGTAGCTAGGGTAACAGATGACAGTTTTGATTCGTATTCATATCCCCCACCCAACCGGATAATGTATTTTAAAAAATTTAAAATTTTTTTATACACAGTAAAACGCCTGCATTAAAAAAATATTTAATTATCTGTTTTTAAAGCCGACATTACAGAAAAACTATCAAGTTTAGGTAGCGATTCCGTAATTTTACGGAAAATTATGTGAAATTTACGGAAAGTCCGTTACCGAAAAAACTAGCCGTACTTGTGCGGAGAATTCTGAAAAAAAATTTACCAGCAATTTTCAGTATATTTACGGTTTTTGTACAGTAAAAAGGTGACTTCCTATTCGATCCGTGTACCAATCACGCATTTAGTGGTTCTCTACATGCGTTCGCCATTTTGAAAGTTAGTGCCACCTGGAATATAAAGTATTTAAATATCATAATTCAGGAACTACTTCAAGGAATCCCAACAAATTAACATATCAATAGTTCTACTCTTAACTGTATAAATGAAGACATTTTTAATGGGCGAGTTACTTATTTTCAAACTGGCTGCCTCGTCAACATACGTGTTAACATACTTAAATTTACTATAGTAACCACACTCATTGAGTGTCTCTTTGGGATAGCATGTTGAAAGATGCCACGCGATACTAAATGTCATATCTCACTACCTTCTGAACTAATACGCACCACATTTACAGGCAGGCGTTACTATGCAAAGTCACCTACAATTATTAAGATAAGTTTCAGTTAAATCAGGGATTTATTAAAGTCGAACTTTTATAGTTAGTGAGAAATTAATTTATCCGATAGTCAATAAGTAAAAATGTTAGGTTTCATCACATGTAATCACAGTGTTATTTTATACCTTTAAAATCAGATTTTTTGATACTCGCATAAATGCATTACACTACACGACAAATAGATGAAAACCTTGAAACGACAGCCGTCGCGGACGCTACGTTGAAAAAAGCGCAAACGGCGAGAAGGTAATATGACGAATTAAATGATGAATATGTACACAATGTAACGGAACATTCCAAAAAAAAGTTATGCATATAAATCTAGGAAAAGTTATAGTATTTAATAATTGAGACTCCAGTAGCGTGGCTAGTGGTAGGAGAAGGCAGGTAAGCCTTAACTTCTTGCTGACAGCGAGGTCATTAGAGACGGAGCAAGTTGCTAAGAGAAGCAGAGAGGGGGAAGGAATCAACCACAACCTGTAGTAAGGATCCATCCCAGCATTCGGCTGGAGTGATTTCGGGAAACCATGGAAAACTGAATCCCGATCCGGCCATACTGATTTCTAACTCAGGTCTTCCCGAATGTGAGTCTAAAGTTTAACCACTGCGCCACCTCACTGTGGCAGGAGAATGGCGTGAGAGGTGTGGAATGCGCTTATAAAATAATTCCTAAGTGCCTAAAGCAGCGAAGTGAGGTGAAAATGCAGGAGGAAACTGGAGTACCCCGAGGAATCCCGCAGGCCAACGGCAAAGTCCGCCACGCTTCCTATACGAGAAAAAAGACATAGGGCCTGCCGGGAACTGAACCTGGGCTGGACAGACATGGAAGATTCTCCAGTAGCACAAAATATTCTCTAATTTTGTTCTATCTGCTTTATATTACACTTAGCGACCCCACTTTTCCTAGCCGAAAATTAAAGACACTACGTGCCGATTTTGACTGCGTTTAATAATGCATTTTTTTTTTAAATACAGCATCTTAAAGCCTGCCTTTTATGCTAGGAGGCTAATCATTGAACGAATGGCCTGCTATTATAAACTAAACTTAGTCACCACAAGGCACACATACATTTAAGCGAGGTTCAAACCAGGAATATTCCATTCTTAAGGCGTGTTAGTAAACTAGGTTCTTAGGCAACCCTATTTTACTACAATAAATCGGTCGACATAATAAAGGTAAACCGTAGTATTACAACACACGTTTGCATTTAGAGTACTTATTTTCCCTTTCGTGCAAAGATAAATTATTTATGTTTACATGGATAAAGTAATACTAGTTTTATTGTTAGCCTTTGTGTGCCCAGAAAATTACTGTTCATTCTTAAAGGAGGTGAATAAAGACGTGTCTGCTGCACTGACGAAAGCAGGAAGTGACTTAACGTGCACGCAGACTGCACGCTCAAACTAGTCCAAGAGAGCATGTCTCGATACGGCGACAAGAAGCGACCACTTAACCATTTCCTGCTAGCGGTTCTCAGTTCCTCACAGTTCTGCGACAAGGACGACATCGCTGCAGTCTTAGTGTTACACCACACTGGCTATGTTACACTACAAGAAGTGCTGCCTGCGTCCAGTAGGGCATAGTCGAGAATATTACACGCCATTTTTTCCCTTGCTTGTCACCTGAAACTCTCAATCGAGACTGGTACACAAATTAGCTCTGGTATTAATTGTATATATATATATATATATATATATATATATATATATAATGAAGTATCTGACTGACACACTCATCAGCGCACAGCAGTTGGATGCAAAAACATGGGGATATAGGGATGGCTTACTCTTAGGATTCAGAAAGGATTTTCCGAAATTCGGCCTCTAAAACTGTGAAAATAAGGTCAAGTGTGTTTTCGAGGGCTCCTCAATTGCTCATTAACCCGATGAGATATCATATTGCCTTTAGCTTCAAAAGGTTGTCTGTATAAATACCAAAAAACCAATTTTACGACTTTTTGAAATTCAACGAAATGAAATGTGTTTTCGAAGACTCCACAGTGGCTCACCAACCCAATGAGATTCGTCATGCTTTTATCTTTAAAAGATTGCGTGTATAAAAAAAAAACTATTTTATTCACCTAAGGGGTTAAAAATGGGTAAAATTATTTTTCGTGTAGATTAGATTTCGATAAGATTTCTTCTCTTTGCCTTAAAATACTGCTTATATAAATGCTTAAAAACAAAGTTTTAGAATTTTTTTGAAATTTAACCCCTTAAGGGTTCCTATGAAAATGGTAAAATGTGTTTTCGAGGACTTTNAAAAAAAAAACTATTTTATTCACCTAAGGGGTTAAAAATGGGTAAAATTATTTTTCGTGTAGATTAGATTTCGATGAGATTTCTTCTCTTTGCCTTAAAATACTGCTTATATAAATGCTTAAAAACTAAGTTTTAGAATTTTTTTGAAATTTAACCCCTTAAGGGTTCCTATGAAAATGGTAAAATGTGTTTTCGAGGACTTTNAAGTTTTAGAATTTTTTTGAAATTTAACCCCTTAAGGGTTCCTATGAAAATGGTAAAATGTGTTTTCGAGGACTTTTCAATGACTCATTAATTAACCCGATGAAATATCGTTATGTTCTTAGCTCCCAAATTTGCGTACACGAATGCACTCATATATTAATTCCTGGATTTTTCAGAATTCAACCACTAAGAAGGTGAAATGTTGTATAATGTATTGTGTACTCCTCAACAGCTGAACCCGATAACATATCGTTACATCCTTTACTTCAAATAATATTTTTAGGATTTTTCGAAATTTCGCTCCAGATAAGGGGAAAAAGGATTAAAAGGTGTTTTCGAGGAATCCTTCCATGGCTCGTTAATACGATAGAATATCGCTATGCTCTTTACTTCTAAAGTTTGGCTACGTAATTACTTAAAAAGGAATTTCCGGATGATAATATCATATCATGTTATCCATATACGTCGTTTCCATGCCTGTAACTTTCAAACCAGAATATGTTATAAAAACTTATCAAACGATAAAATTACGAACACGAGGTAAACCCGTCTCTTAGTGTCAAACAAAGACTTTCATTTTTCTTACGGGTGTAGACAAATTTTTCAGAACTGAGCAGGATCAATAATTAAATATTTAATTTTCATAACTTGCATGGGCAGAGAAATATATCGCACTTTTTTTTCCGTATGAGATTCTATATTCTGCGGTTAATAATTTCGTGTGTTATTTCGGATGAAAAGTGAACTGGTACATATTCCAGTTGCACAGTAACCAATCTTTGTGTTGTAAGAGTTAATTGTTTTTTTTAAAATACAAACAGAGCTGTCAGAACGAAAAACTTGCGAATCGCCTAGATAACTGTCAGAATAAATTGTCGAAACAATGGTGAGGACGTATGGTAATATTAATTTTTCCACGAAATCAGAGCTTTAGTACACGAAAATAATATATAACGTTACTTGAGTATTTCTCAATAACGTTAATACTAGAAATGTTCAGAAGACAAAAATATTTATTCATTCTGTAGTCTATAATTTTAAGCGAATCAACAAAGATAAAAATATATTGCCATAGAAGAAGTTATNTTCTGTAGTCTATAATTTTAAGCGAATCAACAAAGATAAAAATATATTGCCATAGAAGAAGTTATGAGCAATGAGCCACGTTGAAATATGTAATAAATCGTTAGCGTAGTTTGTTAAATTGTTCGAAGGGGTAGAAATGGAGTACAACTATGTGGGCGCTGTTGTACAAATGGATGATGCAGTCTATTGCCCTGCAAAGTTACGTCAACAGCATCTATCTTCCTAGCCTATCACCACACAAGTTTCTCCACAATTTTGGGGCTCCGTTAATGTTACCGCGAAAACTTAACCCGACAAAACTCTGTAATGACACCAGCAAGGGAAACTACTGACAGGTCTAAAACGTCTTGCAAAAAGTGTGATGTTTTAATGAATAGCAAATTAATTAGATTAATTTTTCTTTTATACACGTTAAGCTTATAATTTTAGCTATTAACATATTATAGTTTTAAAAATCTCGCTATCACTTTGTCGACATCTGAGTGTCGGCCACTAGGCCTATTTCTGTGCCTATCTCTGAGGCGTAATATCCCACAATGAAACAAGTCAATGCCACACCGGTTTTGTGCACGCAAATATAGACAAAACATGTTTCAGTCTTAAACTTATAATTAATTTTTGGCGAGTATGTTTTAAATTGCTTAAAAAAATTTCATTAAACAACTTTCTAAGAAATTATTCGCAAATTTGTCACATCAGCGTATACGTACAGTGAAAAACTGCCATGGTAAAAAGTTTTTTTTTCATGGCAGTTTTCGTACATTTCCTCAGGAAATAATCAAATTCGTAATGAAGTTCTCAACTTGGTAAAGTAGCGACGCTCAACGTTCTCTACTGAGATAAAATTAACTGTGTTAATCACATACCTTAAATCAGGTATGAACGAAACCGCTAAAACTTTAATAAAACCAATAACTTGTACAACTAGCTGATTTGCTCTCAGAACTCGAATGGCTTCCCTATTAACAGTTTCAAATCCTCGCCACCAGATCACAGCACTCTTCAGCGGAGTAACAGCTGATGGCCACTTTACCCGCACTGGCCACTTTACCCTGCTATCCTCTATTAGTTTTTAAATAAGACTTTCATACAGAGAAGTAATTTCCACAGTTAGCGGCTACCATTATTGTATATACGCCAATGAGTGAGTGTTTACTGTACGTGGAAATATGTGCAGCTTGTGTCAGAAAACTTTTTCTCACACGTTGCTTTAAAAGTGATTAACTTAACACTAAACCAGCTGTAAGGACAGTTACCCTATGTACGATGCGCGTTTCACTAAATAATCTTCTACAATATTAATACTCGTATACCGAAAACGTTTGGCAGTCCGGCCTCCAAGGTTCCCATCATGAGCAGTGAGCGGATGCCTGCTCGAGACACATGGGTGAATGACAGGTTTTAGCTGGGGTATCAAGTTTTCCACACCGTAACATTCCGTAACTTCTCTACGTTGTGGCTTTGTCTCAATTCGCCCCAACGCGGGTTTACAGCCTTACTTCAGCGGACATTACTCGAGGGTCTTCAATTAAATTTGCAAGACAATTACCTTTATTTTACAGCTCATAGTAGCCTCAGCCAACGGCAATTAACACCTTTTTACTTGTGATGAAAAATAGTTCATAAAGAACGGCGCACAAACCTTTGCAAGTTTCGTTTTTCTTCTTTGTCTCATCGGCGAATATTATGTATAGTAAATTATGCTATTTAGCAATTTAATTATTTTTCAGACACATTTTGGGACTTCAGATGAAGCAGGCGTTAAATATAATTTAATTAGGGATAATTAGCATCCTTACTTTTTTTTCTGCTCCCAGTGTTCGGTCTATGAGTTGAAACAAATTATAGTCCATTCATTATTACTTCCAACGTTTCTGAAGTCCTGTTTAAGTTCTACTTTCATGCTATTCCTCCGCTTCATGCAAACGAAACATAACCAAGTCTAGAAAATTACACCAAAGGGGCAACGCACCGCATTCGCACGCACACAGTTTAATTATATTTTGAATGATAACTATTTCTTATTAGGCATTACCAACATACCTATTTTCTCCTCGTCTTTATTCATATAAATTATAAATGAAATATCATAATTTCTATATAAAACGTAAGTAAAAGTTCCGTCTAACCAAAAATAAAATACTTTAATGTTAACAGAAGCGTAAAACGCTTGTGATAAATTACATATTTAAGAAAAAACCCTTGGGGTGATTTTTCAAAGGTTTAAATCAGAAAGTGTAAATAAACCGCGAATAGAGTCTAGCTGCTTACACTGCATGACTCGATGGCGTGTTCATTTTCTATACATGACGCACTGTAAAAAACTGAAGCGTAACAGCTACTGGCGGCCCAGCTTTAGTCTCGGTGCGTTTATTTCATGCTACGTAGTAGTGTAAGTCAACGAAACACATTTTTGTGTACATCTATTCAATACATCAGTGTAGTAACAAACATTTATAGTTAGTTCAGGAATGCTCGTCAGTGTGTAAGATATTGTGATCATGTCTAAACAAAATAGTTGTAGAATTTTTGGTAGTTTACAAGTAGATGGAAGAGTTTATAAGAGACTGCTTTCTTAATCCTATTATTTGCAAGGTAAATAATGTTGAAGATAAAAAAAAATGCATACTGAGAGAGTGCAACACCATAGCACCCACTAGAAATTTTAAACAACTCTCTGAACAAAGCCTTCACTTCCAATTGAGATGTTTTTTTCGCGGTCAGAAATTTACAGACACGTATAGAATGATGTTCTTGGCAAAAACCGGTTTGAAATGGTAGGAAGCTTTAATTTTAAGACATTCATGAAACAAATGCGCTGAAAGAGATCTATGCGTAACAGCACTGCAGAAACATATTTAAAGCCCTGTTATCAAAATGTTTTTCGTGACTCTAGGGAAATGGTGGAAGATAACGAATTATTGATTGCATAAGATGAAACTGTTTAAATGGGAGACATACATCATATTTGATCCTGGAAACATTGCTTTATAAAAGTGTAAGGGAATTTCATATTTACACAATGTGTACATAGTGTTAAAGAGCAAACCACAGTTCACTCGAAGCTTTAGTTAAACATATAATTTCCTTGTTGTAGCAAAATTGAATCGAATGTACACATTTACTTCTACTTACTGATGACTTGGTATGTATGACGAAAATAGCGAAGAAATATAAGAGTAATACCCAGAAGCGATTCAATTAACTTGTTGACTCCACAGACTTCACAGGGTGGCCGAATAGTGATTAGTCTTCTAATAATAATGTTGGTGGAAGTTTTTTCACTGAGCGAGTTGGCACAATGGAAAACCACTGGACTCGCATTTAGGAGGACCCGGGTTTGATTTCGATTGTGCAAGTTTTTCCGAAATCTCTTTAGGTGAGTGTTGGCATGGTTCCTGTATACAGGCCCTGACCGATTCCTTCCCAATTCCAGAATGTCTATTGTTCTCCTAGTAAGGCTACTAATGTTCAAAGGCAAAATAAATTTCTTTTTACAAGCTCTTTTGAGAAAGCTTAACTTTAAATAAGTATCAACTCGAATAAAGTTGTGTCCTCAGTCAGTTTAAACCTATTGGGGAACCCCTGCACTAAAGCAATATCACAATTATTCAACATATTTTATGAAGGAAGTAAATAAATCACAAATGCTAAATCCTTGTCATATCAGTTACTTGAAAATTGCTATTTAACAGTAGGTAGTTTAGAATATTTTTCTTTAGCAGTTCAACGTCAGAAACATCAACCAAAACACTGCCTATAAGCACAATAATTACAGCAAATAATTGTAACACACGCTTTTCGAGCTTTAAAAATGAATATTTACTAATACGTGATTTTTATGTTTAACAAGCTCAGTAGCATTTTTCATGTGATTTATTTGTTATGGCAAGAAATATTTATTGGTTTTAAAACAAAGTACTTAATATTTATTATATTTTTTGTTTCAAATTGTATTTTTTTTTTGGCTGCATATTTATGTCTTCCAGTTTTTTGGTTGAGTATGTGTACTTACAAAACAATATGATTCTGTGCTTTTTAATTGGTGGGGCAGTTTTTAAGTGGCAGTATTAATAATTTTGAGTTGTGCCCTTTGTGATTGGTCATATTTAAAGAACATTCGTAAGTTCAGTTTTTCGATGAGGAAGACAGACATGTTGTCTAAATGCGACGTGAGGCAGCTAGTCTGGGTGGGATGCGCATTAGGTGCCTAAATTATACTTGTATTGGGGAAAAGTCGAGTTCTCTCCCCCGAGTTCGCAGGTCGTCTACAAAAGACGAAGATGTGAGGTGTTTTATATAATAAGTAGGCGTCTACAGCCTCCCCCCGCGTAGATTTCAGTGAGGTTAGCTCGAACTCGCGCGACGTCGCTTAAGGTGCATATATGGAGCACAGTAAGCCCGTGAGCATACATAGGGATGACGTCACACAAGGCACCTGCGCATCCAGAGAGATGCCTCTTCGTAGTTCCTGATCATCAAGAATCCTTCTGAATTTTACATTTTGACAACCTAATTCAGATAAGACAGTTCCAAATTAAGTTTCCACGCAACACCATTAGTGCAAATTTTCTGAACGTTTCTCATTCCGCCATGTTGTTTTCTCATGCAGTTGACTTTTCCCAACATTTACTACGAGAAACTCCGAAATGAGTTTTAAGCATATCGCTAGATATTTACGCGAGTTTTATTTGAAATTATTATTTTTGAAGACTTATTAGAGTTTTGGCGTGATTTTAACATTTTTACATGCTTAAAGTAAACGATCACAAGAGCGTTAGCGTTGCGAAGGCCACTACCCAAAGCGAAATATTTGAGTTAAATTGTCAATGTTTTTCAAAGTCACATATCAATTGCAAATTTTTAATGAATGTCATCTGGATGAAGTATTAAATTTTTCTGGGAAAACTTAGTAAAACTGAGCAGCAAATAAATGTCCAGCTTTTTGAAACACATCCGCATATTGTTGTAATTCAAGTAGTCACTTTTCTCCTAGTGTTCTTAGTGTATATGGGCTTGTTCTCTCTTATATTTTTTATCTGCAAGAATGCAGTGTTCCTGAGTGTACAAATTGTACACGTTACTTCCAATTGGCAAGATCACAAGTGTACATTATGGATGGGGACGGGCAAAGTTAACTAGTCACTTTAACCTATGTGTTATTAAAGTAAGTTTGAGTTCCAGTTTTCAGACTGTTTTTAAGTTATCAAGGTGTTAAAATGTCAATTATTCTGATTTTTAACAAGTGCACTACCCTCCCCCCAGTTTGGACTATCGTAACTGCGCAGCCAGGATTGGCACTCTACCCTTGAAACGCGTTACACGTGTTGCTGCCACCCCTACATAACACTCACATTACAAGAAGGTGTACTGTTGTGGTAACATAGTGTTCCGTCGTACCGTGAGGGGTGATATGAAAAGAGCAGTGAATACAAAACTCGGCAACGTCAACAAAATATCTATTCAAGGCTATAGGACGGACGCGGGGAAGGCTTAGTGAGCCAATCACAGGGAATAAACAGTGTCACTGATAGTTATTGTATAGTCTGCACTCATGTAAAGCGAGCACGTCAGTCTTGCGGGAGGTATTCACTAAAGAGTAAGTCATGGCAGGTTCGAGTAAAAAACGTCCTACTGTTAACTGTGAAGTCAACCAATTATTGGTAACGTAACTGCTTTATTTGATAACAAGAGAGTTTTTGGAATACATACTTATTCCATTGAAAATGCCATGAAACAAGCAGAATCTGCGACAGGGAAATCGATGACGAAAATATTTAAAATACGCAAGGAAATGAGTGTATCAAAACAAACAGATAAAAATTATGTACCCCAGGGAAAAACTAAAAATACGAGTAGCAGAAAAATAGTTCGGGATGGCTTTGATTTGTGCGTTGTTCAACGCACATTTCAAAAAAAATTTCCCGCAGAAAAGAAGTACCTACATTAAATAAAGCCAATATTTTACTACGAAAATACAAGAATGGCTCAAGGTAAACAATATTTTGTGTAAGGAAGAAATACATTTTGTTCGTTCTCTTACAGGGTAGACATTGAGGAGTTAAGTGTTCTTCGTGTGACGTAGAGTTAATTAAAAGTTAACAGCATAACTTTCCATTTGTTGGAGATATGCAAAACCGAAGAATGTGGAAAAAAAACACACTATCTGACTGGAGGCGGATAATTTGAAATGGAAAAATGCTTGTAAAATAAGTTGTATTATAATCCCTACCCTGTCCACCATTTTCGCAAGATGGCAAGGTCGCAACGTTACAACATTCAAATGTCCAGGGCCCAACTCCCGTTGCAAACCTCAAGCAGTAATTCATAAAGTATAACAAATGTTAGTTTAAGATAAACTTTTTTTTGTTACATATTAATAAAATCCCTATTACACATTATTTAATTTGATTGAACTACAGTAACGAGTGGCTTAAGTTTTGCGAACTTAAAGCTGTTAATATAATTTTTTTTGTTCATTGAATGCACTTGGACCTATGTAACTTTAAATGATGTTCAAGATATTCCAAATTAGAATCAAGCAAGTTTTCTTTCATTTTACAAAGTTTAAATTGTAGTTGTGCGAGATATTATTTTTGTGTCTCTACTTTTCCGTCATATTAAAATGAATTACTTTCATGAACGGTTTTATTTTCTTGCATTTAAATTTCAGTACCCAAAATTGTCATACACGTTTAAGGTTTTAATGGTATCATCATATATATTTATTCTTTTAAGTAAATTTGTCATACCCACATATTTTAGTGTTACATGTTTTTTTGTCGCTCTCTCCGATTTGTTGTTCTGGAAAGGGCCTAACGGTGTTGGTTGTGGAACTAACCGAGTGTCATTAGAAATTAGGAAATTTTAACTTACTTTACACGTCATTAATTTAAGAGTATTTTATTCAACTCACACATATAAAACCCTACCTCCCGACAGGGACAATACTAACAGAACTACTACTCCACAATCAAAAATGTTGCTGGTGTTTGGAGTGATGTTTTAAATTGCGTCTTTTGAGGCGACTTATTATTTATGGTAAAACAATTCACTCTTTTGGTAGATGGATTCCACGCAACATTTCTGAACAGGTACGCCTTTATTAATATCATATTCCTTGTGGTAACAGTTTCAATCATGCTTTCGTGGTTTCAGTTTTGCTCCTATAGATTATTTTATTGTTAGTAAAAATACTGTACCATTTTCAGGAAAGGTTTTAAATCGAAATACCATGCATGGCAGTTTATGCGTTTTAAAATAGCATAATTAAAAATAAAACACCATAACAAGAGTTAAAAATACAGATTGTGTATACTTTGAAAGCAATTTATTGTTAATAAAATATGATTTTTACTGCTAATAATATTCATAGGTCCATCAAATCAATTCAAATTAATGTTTACTGTGCATATTATTAATGACGCTTTAGATTTAGAGCTTGCCGTATCTCGTATTTATTGCTTAACACCAGGCAGATGTTTTCCTGTCACTCCAACAAATCTATCTTTATTCACTAAAAATTCAAAATGGGTATTTTGATATAATATTCTTATTCGCCTCGAATGCACATTATAACAAATTTCAGTATGATGTATCTGTAAACTTGGAGAGCATGAAACCATTGAAACCTCGTCTGCTATATGATAAACGATAGGGAATTCACACTACAGTTTTTGACATTCTCGACTGTGTCACAGACGGTCCGTAGTAGTTTCTACTGAGTGTACCTGACTTCCCCGCCACGCGTCGCGCGAGGAGTGGAAGAGCTGCGCCTTCCCATCACGGGATCGTTTGTTATTTTGGTTGCACAATACGCATAACACCTTGTGCGTAGTGGGAGCGTACCTTGCATTCCTGTTACCATTCCGTTTAGCGGCACGGCACGTTTCACGACACTACCTTACATTATTATCAGGCGTCCCAAGTGCGGCTATCCTACACGCTATTTACACAATATAAACATTCATATAAGTATCGAAACATTGTACAATAAATGAAGAACCTGCACGGTTTGTTCCTGAAGGAATATGTCCTAACTGCACCAATGTTTCGATAATATCCAGGACACCACAATTCCTGACAAGAAGGATAGTCTGCTGGGTCATGAGAGAAAGAACAATTGAAACCATATTGAAAACTCTGACATTCTAAACTTCGATTTGCATAAGTTGTCATACGACGTCGAAAAAAGTTTTCCGAAATTCGAAAATTCTTAACTACACAGAAGTTAAACTCTTTCTTTTAAAATGTAGAAAGCGTACCTACTTATTAGTTACAATGGAGTCTAAGAATACTTAATGAGCGTGAAATACAGGATATCCTTAAAATCCCATCTAGCGAGCCGGCGCATCGGTAACACATTCGCCTCGTGTTCAAGAAAACCCACGGAGGCTCTATTCCCTGTCCGGCTCTTCTGCTATTCAGTTTCCCATGGCTTTCTGAAAATATTCCAAGTGAATACTGAAATGATTACCTATTTACCTTCTTTTCTCCCTAATCCTGTTTGCGCCACTCACTACGTCTCTGGCACCGCTGTAGACGAGATGTTGCGCCATAACCTATTCCCTATTCATTTCAATGAAGGGAGGCAGCATTTGCAAACATAAAGTTAGTGTGCAAGTATATACACATTCTAGTTTATTTCCACGTAATGTTCATCCATTTCAAAACACAAATTTCATTTTCACGGCAGAGCGAAATTTAAACCTCAACTATTGTAGTAATTTCTGATGCTGACTCGGTAGGGTTACATAAATAAGGTAGACCATTCTGTTTGCCTGTATAAACCTTGGACTAGCCATTCAAAAAGCGTCTAAGTAGAGCGTTAAGGTACGCTGAACGGGATTCCCACATTAGTGGTGATCATCTACCTAACAATCTCCTTGAAACATTTATGTTTAGGTAGTCACAAAAAATGACTGCAAATGCGGAGGAGTTCCATCATGTTGGAACACAACACTATGCAGTATTCCACCATCTTGAAGTTGTGGTTCCAGGGACAATTTCAGCACACATATGTAAGTGCTAGCCGCTATTGTCTCAGTAAATAAGGATGAGTAATACGGCTCTGTTTGTCATCTCCAACTAAACATTCACTTTTGATGTATCATGTTTCCACCCCATTGTAGATTTTGGCTGACAATGACCATATGACCATATTCGGCTGTTGAGTCATTAGACTTTCCCGAACACGCAGATGATAGCTATACCAGATGAACTAAATGTATTCCATTAAACTGCGGTCATTTAAACCTGCAGGGGAGCGTAAAACGTTACCTGACGAAAGGAGAAATTTTCTTTGTGAAGTTAATGCAAATGGGGGATATTTATGCTCGGTTTTTCAACAGAAATTAAAAAACTTTTGCACTGTTATACTAGGTAAGTATATTAGGTTAATTTTAGAGGCGGCGGCGGGTTGATGTGTTTAGCTTCCAGTCATATCAACTTGTATCTACTGTACAGTCTCGGCTGATGTGTATGTGTGGTCGCTAGTGACGTTCTTCACCGCGCTTACTTACTGTGAGCTCGAATGGGTGCACTTCTTGGAGCTAGTTTGTCGGATTACGGGCACGTTCGGCTCTGACGTCTTAATGCGCCATTGTCCGGACACATGTACAAAGAATGGTGACCGTTTCTTGCGTGGCAAACATCTCATGCTACACTAACTGAACCTGTAAACAGAAGGAAAAATGTCAACGTTTTCACTTATATGTGTAGGGATTTAAGGAAAATTTTGTAGTTAAATATATGGGTAACTTAATTTTCCACACCGTTTTCATTATTTTATTATAACACGACAAAATTTGATTTTTCGGACGTGTAGTTCTTTGGTGTATTGCATTTTATGGATTAAATGTGTAGTGCTATGGTTAGAAGTAAATAATCTGTATAGTTGTAACGAATAATTTACTGAAAGCTTTATGTTTAATTGGTTAAACCCGCTTACTATACCAGCTACAGTACTAAGCTGTACGACTCATTGTACTTGGAGCTCACGAGCTTCGTATTTGGTTCGTGTTTGCCTCAGTTGATGCAAATGCGATTTAACAATATCCTTTACTTATAGTATTACTCAGAGCAACAGTTACACTTTTACCTTGCTCGATATATAACAGACGTTTCCTTGTACCATAAGCTGGCGCGTATATAGGTACTTTTATATATATTTAATATACATATATATTATATTACCGCAGTAAGTAAGTTCGTAGACTGGCGTCCCGAGTGAATGCAGCCACGCACACCGGCGTCCACTTACACAAATGCTCATCGTCCCGCAAAATAATCACCGTTGACCACTGTACACGTCTGCCAACGTTGGTATAAATGCTGGAAACACAAGTGAAAAATATTGCTTCTCTTGTGGCCGATTAAAATATAAACCCACGTAGCTGTGCTTGCATGGAAAGAGAAAGAAATCGAAGGATGCGAGATAATTTGAGTATGGAAGGCGTGGAAACACTGTGATCTGTTGCCTTGCCAGCTTCTCTTGGTCAAGCACAGAGCGATGTGCAAGACCGAAGTCGTGTAGCAACAGCCAGTACTTCCAACGCCACAGCCTGGGATGCTTACGATGAATTGCATCGCGCAGATGGCGAAAAATGTGAACAATGCTCAATGAGTCAAAGAACAGTTCAAGCATCACATTGCCTTTTGACCTGTCTTGTCGCAGTTTTTTCCGTTGCGGTGACAGTGCTGATTTCCAGGTGGCCGATTGTTGCTTCAGTGTCGGATCGTACAGAAAATACCATGTTTCGTCCCCTGTTATGATCCAGTTGTGAAACGCCAACCTACTTCGTCAACACTACTGATCAGTTCACCGCAAATGGTCATACGATCGTCACAAGGTCATGCGACAGAATTTTGTGATTCGTACTATGGCAAATCATTACTGATTCTGGGAGATCGTCTATCGTTTGGGTGCGGTCAGCACGCGTCAACGTTGCAACTTCTATCCTGCGGTCAGTTAGGCTCGTTCGTGCCCGACCAGTGTGCTCATCATAAAGCGTAGATCGTTGGTACCACTTAAACACAGCACTGCGGCCCATGGAATCGTCGTCGTACACGCGTTTTATAGGGGGCCATGGTGATATCATGGCTAGACTACTCGCCTCCCACTAAGGTGAACCTGGTTCGATTCCCGGCGGGGTCAACCCCGGATTTTCGCATGTGGGAATCGTACCGGACGACGCTGCTGGTCAGCGGGTTTTCTCGGGGATCTCCCATTTACCGCGTCCTTGTATTTCGGCGCTGCTCCATACGCACCTCTCGTCACTCTCATCGGCTCTCAAGACTTCGATGTTAAGAGCCGCCCAAAACTCTTCACTCACTCACTCACGTGTTTTATCATCTGAAATGTTTCCCAAGCGGATCTGTCTAACTTTTGGCAGAACTTGACGTATGACCGTTGCTCAAACTGCAGCATTTTCGTGTTCCGCCGCTCGCATTCAACTGCCCTTCACAACTGAGGCCGTCGTTCCGCTTACACTCTACCGTATGCATGCAACTGCCCGTGGTGCAATCTATCTGCGGTAGAGCATCACAGCGACACAATGCGGCCATTATACGAACTTACTGATCGTCGTCGTGATGCGTGGCTACCTACACTCTCGCTGCCAGTCCACGAATTTATTGACTGTAATACGTATAAATGTATAGGATGACCCGCCTAACGTAGACACCCCCAAAATTTCCGGAACGGTTGCAGATCACGAAATGCGGTTTTCGCTAAATGAAATTACGTACGGGGGCAAGTTATTTGCCGCAAAGGGACTATTCGTAACACATGTATGGACAGAAATAATTAAACCACAAAAATAGTTTCCCCCTTAAAACATACATTTATTTCAACGGCATCTGAAAGTACGGGCTAAGAGGAATTTAGTGATATAGCATCCGCAATGGAAAGTAACGCAGGAACGCCAAGAAATAAAGTGCAAATATGATTAAGTTAGGTGGGCCGGTAGCAGGGGCAGTGGGCCTGTACTCACAGCTGTAAGCAAGCAACATGCGCTGTGACTCTTATAACAGTGCATCGTGTCTAATAAAGCACGCAATCTTAATGAACGAAGTACGCATAATCAATTCATGTTGGCTTGGCGGCGATTTGTCATTTGCCATTTATGAGATGTCCTTGCTTTTGCACAAAGAATATGGTGCGGGTATTATTTTCGCTTGAAAACATTCTGATTTAAAAATTTCCACCATATCCTGATTGGCCATCATGTTTCTTCAATCCCATTACAAATATTGCCTATAATACTGAAGGCATGAAAGTTGTAAATTCAAAATATTTTACTGGTATAGTGCAGTTGCCTGCCGCCAGTAACGACTCCGCAACTGCGATCGGCGCTGCAAGAGGAATGAGCCACGATTCCTCAAGAGCTCGTCGGCAACCTCACCCTGGGCGCAGACAGTACAAAGCCTGCATCACAGTCAGGGCTGATCACGTTCCCTACTGACGACTGCATTATTTTTTGCTGCCACCTGTCACGTGAACGTTTCCATCTTGTGTCTTGCTGTGCTTGGAACCAACTTTTGAATAAAAGTCATTTTATTTTTCATCATCTGGATTCCTTTCTTGACCAGTGTCGTTCACCTTTCCTGTACTCTTACATCTCGACATGGCCCTACACTTTGTACCCATTTGAAATACTAGGCCTATTACGCGATGTTACTCGTTAAAACCTATCCCGTCCTTAATTTTCGCACACCATCGTAGCAACTCACTGATTTTCACTTCATAAGCACACTGATTATATTACTCGCATGTTCGTTGTACGAACGTTCACATTAGCAGGGATGCAGCGGTTTTAGCGCCTCCAACTTATTTTCCACGCAATCAGTTCTACGTGGTCAGCCACAGCCAAACTTAAACCAGTGACAATATTACTCGTGGTAGTGATGTACACCAGCTTTATCCTAATGTGGTTAATTCACTCTGGGCTAGGCTATTTTATGGCAATATGTATACAGATATAATATAATATTATATTTACGTATTTTATAACCATCCATATGTGTATTGAAGGTATACACATAATTTTTGTGTGGCAATATTATTTAAAACATTTTATTTCATTTGCAATACAAAGTACAATCTTAATTTCGTAGATCCACCTGCCTGCGACTTTTATACTTCTCATCTTAAATCCATGTTTACCCATGTTTGAGCCACATTCGGTAAATTGATGGTGACCTAATTGCAAGCTGTTTTTCACCTCCTTGTACTTTTATAGTCGTCTGTTATGATTGAGCTTTCTCTTATACGATGAAACTACATTTGGTCAAGTAAATTGATACTCAAATGAATATCAGTTCAGCTGAAAATGTAAATAATCTAAAACTATTTTTTAATTTTTATTTTCAATGCATGTTTTAGCTATTTCCGTTTCCTGTTTCACAGCAACATCAATTTACAAAGTTTAGTAATAAATATTATCTCATAGTAGGTATTAGCTTCACCTGGTCGAAACGCCTCTGATTATTAATGTTTCAATCGTTTTTCTTAGGTGTTCTTTCAGCACTTCGGTTTCTTGCAGTGTAGAGTTAAAGAATTTTTAGAAACTCTTTCTCTGTTCAAGTTATTTTTAGGAGTAATATTTAGTTCACTAAGGTCATGCATACGAGGAATTACAAAAATTTTTACTTGAGTTTATAGCTTTATTTCTCAAAGAATTTGCTACAAAATTATTCGTATACAATAAATAATAATAACAATATTCTAAATTTTTTCCTATGCAAGGAGATTAATCAGAATATTTACTTAACGGGAAAATTATTAAAAAGTTTTATATGAGAAACTGCTTGGGGATGAAAATTTACGTAAAAAAGACGGTCCGTTTGCAGTCGGCGGTATGGGACACACTACGTATAGAATACGCGTCACTAATGACCAGATACTCTTGATCACACATTTNTGATCATTATGTAAAATTTCAAGCAGTTTTTATTTCCCACAATCCAGCGAAGACACTTAGAAAATTAATATTTTACTATCATAATTTAGTTATCTATGAAGATGATATTTTTAAAGTAGAACATTCAATTTTCCATTCCACGAACGAAACGTAACGTAACACAATATTTTGCATTGAAAAATTTGTTTAATAGAGTGTGTCGTCATAAATATTCAAACTTGAACTTACGAATAACTTTCATTCGATTATTACATTTACAGCCTTCCCAGATAGCCGAATGTTAATTATAAATTCAATAAAAATTATTTTATTTAAATATTAATAAATTTTTTGAGCAATGCCTGCTTATCAATAACATTTATCAACATTTCGCGTCCGAAAAATAGTTTCCATTTATATTTTCTTCTCGAATATGTATTACAAAACGAACGAAAATTGCTAAAAAAAAAATGGAACTTCTGCAGCATGTTTCTTTATTGCTACGAAGGTCTCAAAAAAGCGAATTTCCGACAGAAATACTACAACGCCAGTTCAATGCCTTGAGCTTAGTGGCGAGGAAGATTGTGAGGCGCTTGCCTTCGCCGCCGTTAGAGATCTGCACATGTCGGAATACATATTTTCAGAGCATTTCTTAGTTTATTTCACATTTTTTATCCCGGGGATTACGGACAGCGGTACTAACTCTTTTATCTATGTTATTTCAGTGTTCACAATAAAGTGAGCACTTTTGAGGCCCTAGTCACTTTCTCCTTTCAGCCATTATTTTTACTTTAACCACCTTTCATAATAAATATTGCTATGCAAGTAATAAATACAGTGCGTTATTCTACCGCACTTGGAAGTGAACTTCTAAAGCTAAATTAATTTGTTTTATTGACTATTATTCCAAATGATAGGGCTTTAAAAAGTGCTTACTTTACAATGAATAAATAGCCTATAGTAGTGTGTAACCCACAGAAACGAAATATTTCAGGAAAAGGTTTTATTCGTCCCGTAAATTAATTCCCATGTTTGTGGCTAAATAAATTATGTATTTTATATATAAGTAATTTAGTAAGCCGGTAAAAAAATATTTTTCAGGAATCTACTAAGATTGCTAAATTAAAAATAAAAAGACAAAAATTTTAGGTCACACTTTTTTTCTTGTTTTTAATTCAAATGTGCGTGTTACATACACATACTCTATTTCATCAATAAATATTGAATTATTGAAGAACAATACTAAAAACATAGCACAGATACATTTTTATTAGACTTCCTAGAAGAACAAAATAGTTTGCAATATAGAGTTATTATTACATAATGATTTACAAATATGGATAGATTTTGACATTTCTCACTGTTTCAAAAGTGATGGCCAATTCTTTATCCTCACTATCGTATGAATTTCCCCTTTGAAGTATGTTAATGATTAAAAATTGTTGATTAGTAGTTTCGGTGCAGAATCTTTGATGTCTGCCATCAATTCTTCCTCATCTTCTTCATCTGTTTGCAGTTTTGTACTTGGAATGGAACGCTGTGCTGTTTAATTTTTAATTTTTGTCTTCTTTTATCATGCGAGGTAAAGTACCTTATTATTTACAGCAAAGCCTGTCCCGTTTGACTTCTAGTGCCAGCTCATAACAGTTTATTTTGGGACCATTGCAAAGGTTTGTTGTGCCATAACGAAAGATAACTATACATTTGTTTTTGTTTCAGGTGATGCCCTGCTCCCTGGAAATTCGTTGTGATGGAGCAGTGGAGTGTTTCGCAGAGAACCAAAATTGCAGAGCTCTACTTCCGGACAGGCTCCATTGTCCTAGCTCAGAGAGCCTTTAAAAGGGAGTTGTTAGTTTGTGTTGTCGATTTTGCGTTTTGTTGAACGCTTTCGTGGTGAAGGAACTCTGACGTCCAGAAAGCACGTGCGGACACCAACAGTGTTGACAGTAAAGATAATAGCAGCAATTGTCGCAGTGACACAGAGAAACCCGAATCAGTCAGCGCGGCGGTTGTCAAGTGCAAAGCAAAGTGACCTGCACATCTGTGCACAGAACACTGAAACCAGATTTGCATTTCTTTCCGTACAAAATTCGTGCAAGAGCTGAAAGAACTACACGCAGCTCAGAATTGCATTTCGCCAAGAACTTTCTAAACATGATGCGTCAATAATTGGCAATCTATTCATGAGTGACGAAGCACATTTCCATTTGTCCGGCTACATCAACAGTCAGAACTGCAGGTTCTGGTCTGAGGAAAACCAGCGGCAATTGCATGTAAAACCTTCGCATTCACAGAAACTGACTGTGTGGTGTGCAATCACCGCCGAGCAGATTGTTGACGCATACTTCTTTCGAAGAATGGTGAGGGGGGGGGGGTGTGCGTTGCAACAGTCACTGTGACGTCTCAACATTATCTGCGAATGTTAGAGGGAGTTTTTTCTTCCCGAACTGTGGTGCAGAGACGAGTCACCGCGCACACATCCATGGCCTTCCTCACGGAAAATGTTCCAAACGAACGCAGAATCGAGCTCTTGTTAGGAGCAACGCGAACTCCCAGCTCTCTTTATAGGCCCCATGAGCTAGGACAATGGAGCCTGTCCGGAAGTAGAGCTCTGCAATTTTGGTTCTCTGCGAAACACTCCACTGCTCCATCACAACGAATTTCCAAAAGCAGTGCATCACCTGAAACTAAACCAAATGCACGTTTATCTTTGGCAATGCTGCAAAAAACCTTTGCAATGGTCCCAAGATAAATTGAATATGCATACAACAATATCTTGAGCTGATTATCTAAGTGTTATTTAGTCAAATCATTTCTGGCTGAAATATAAGTGTTTAAGGATGAAAAAAAAAATGTTCTTTCTGAAAAATAAATTTAATTATGTGCCAAAATGACGTGCAATTTCAACATCAAAAATATTATAATGTTTGTTCTCGTGTTTATTGTTTGATTTCGGCAATGATTGACAAACAAAATGGCAAATGGTTTTGCCTACAAAACCGAGTACTGATATTATTGTTGCGTATAATAATTCTGAAATGATATTTTTTTTAAATTTACAGCTTTAAATTGTTATTGTGGTTAAATCGTTAAAATAATTATTGAATGCACAAGGGTGCAGACTAACGTTCAGCTCACTTTCGTTACTATCGAATGGCGAGTGAGCACGCTGTAGGCACGCACATCTACAGTGAAGAGCCAAACAAAAACCGGCACACCTGCCTAATATCGTATAGGCCCCCCGCGAGCACGCAGAAGTACCGCAAGACGACGTGNCAAACAAAAACCGGCACACCTGCCTAATATCGTATAGGCCCCCCGCGAGCACGCAGAAGTACCGCAAGACGACGTAGCATGGACTCGACTAATGTCTGAAGATATGCAGGAGGCAATTCACCCNATAGGCCCCCCGCGAGCACGCAGAAGTACCGCAAGACGACGTGGCATGGACTCGACTAATGTCTGAAGGTATGCAGAAGGCAATTCACCCCATGAATCCTGTATGGCAGTCCACAAATCCAATCTGCGCCAATTTGAGAAAGGGTTGCACGTCTGTCACGTTTAATGATTCTCGTCAGTCGTCATTTGTCCATTTCTTTCACGATCTTTTTCCGGCCGCAGCGATGTCGAAGATTTGATGTTTTACCGGATTCCCAATATTCACGGTACACTCGTGAAATGGTCTTACGCGAAAATCCAAATTGTATCGCTACCTCGGAGATGCTATGTCCCATCTCTCGTGCGTCGACTATAACACCACGTTCAAACTCACTTAAATCTTGATAACCTACCATTGTAGCAGCAGCAACCGATCAGCAACTTCACTAGACGCTTGTTGTCTTATATAGGGGCTGCCGACCGTATCGCTTTACTCTGATTGGTTCCATACCTCTGTTATTAGCATACGCACGCCTATACCAGTTTTTTTTGGCTCTCCTGTATATAAAACATTTGGTTTCTGCTAAAATTACCTTTTTCAGCAACGATTGTCACCGAAATGCAACTTGTTCGAATTACGAACCACCTTGATATGTATGTATATTCCATCGTTTGGTAAGTATGAACATTCACACAGTTATCTGGCAGACGTGTTCCTGTTTTAACAGCGAAGTGTTTTTTGGTTGTTAAAAATGACGTAGCGATCAACACCCACCACTACGACGTCCAGCCTGTGATGTGCCTTTGATCTCGGCTTGGGGACATTGCCCAATCGCCATCTCTGAAGTCGGAACGCAGCCTGTGCGGGTTCCAGTTTGTGGACCGATGTTCCCTAACATTTGGGAGACCTGCCAGCGCGCCCTTTGTGAAGACATCTAACAAATAAATTTACGTCAAAATTTCTTTTGTCTCGTTGATGTGTATACGGCCCTGTCCAACTTAGTTTTAAACAACTAACCTGAAATATTAAACTTGGTTCTAAACAATCCAGATGAACTTTAATTATTTTTTCAAGGAATCCCCGTTTGAAAAAAAACGTTACATTTAATATGTGATTTAAAATTGCCTTTGCGACACTCTCTCATTTATATAACTGAAGGTATTTATTTATACAGCGATGCTTTGCTAACTGTATTTTTAAGTATGTAACTCAACCTGTAGGTTATCTTCTGTTTAAAAACATATATTTAATATAGCTTACATTATGCATTTGGGCTTACACAAGCATGAATAATTCTCGGTTAAAAACCAATTGCCTAATTGTTTGCTATGAAACAAAAATGAATTTGAATGATGTAAGGAAGTCAAGTAGCGAAAGTTTGCTTTAGGCGTGGCGTTATTTTATAACCTTTTCTTGTTGGTGCAACTTATGCAACCTCGGATTTACGATGGATCCTGCCCTTTATTATTGGGTATGATAAATATACTTGAGTGATAAAGCTTCTGTTGCATTCAGGATTTTCCCTAGCTCTTTATCGAAATATAAGTGTGGTGTCTCACCGCTGCCTCGATAGCATTAGGTATTCCCTATGGTTATTGCTGGTATTATTCCTTAGTTGCAAGATCCATAAATTCTGAACACTTTGTTCATCAACTGGAAGTAGTGCCGCGTATTTAGATTTGTGTTTGCACGGTTTCGTATACTTTGGGAGTGTAAAGTATGTTAAGCTGCATATGGACTAAATGTCGTTTTCAATTTTACAGAGTTTTAGTTTTTGAGAATGCAAACTTTTCTAATATCTTTTAAAACTATTATTTTACCATTTTCATAGGAAGGAAAGCGTCTTGAACAGTTTTCCAATTTTTAAAATCTTTGTGAGGCAAATCATTTACAACGTAATGGGGATTTGTTCTGGAATTTCTGGAAATAGTATTACATTCAGATGGTGCCCAATTATTATTTTTTCAGTTATATTTTATGCATGCATGCACAGAATCTACGGGCATGTAGGTGAGCCAGGCAAACAAGTAGCTAATTGAATTTTTTTCTAAGGCTTGAGCACCGTTAAAAAAAAAACGTAACATCGTAGTAACGGTCGGTTTTTATGCTGCCCTGGGCAGTTGTCACACTACAATGTGATTTCTGTTATATTTCCTCTTGCAGCCAAACGCACACAAAAGAACTGACTTTTTGTTTATTCCGCATGAGATCTTGCAAGAACAACTCTTTCGTACAACTATTTTCTTCCAAATGTTTTTGTAGGCATTCTCGGCGTCTGTGTCAATATATTTATGGGCATGGGCTTCACAAATTGTGTATTTGACATTTTTTTTGTGTTGATACCTAGTATGGTTGGTTTATATGGACAACTGGTATGGTTGGTTTGTATATACAGCTGGTATGGTTGGCTTGTATGCTCGGCTTGTGTGTTTGGTTCGTATGGTTGGCTGGTATGAATAGCTTCTATGGATGGACCATTTGGCTGTCTCTTATGGGGGATGGTTCTTTGGTGTTGATTGGTCTGGTCACTCGGAATGGTCGTTTCGTATGGTAGGTTTGTATGCCCAACTGGTATGGATGGATCATATGAGTGGTTCGTGTATTTCGTTCGTATGGTTGGTTGGTATGACTGGCTGGTATTGGTGAATGGTTAATCGGAGCTGGTTGGGTTGGTCGCTCGGAATTGTCGTTTTGTATGGACGGATCGTATGGCAGGTTGATATGGAAATTTCGTATCGATGTCTGGTGTGGACGTATCGTGTAGTTCCCTGGCATGGGCAGTTTGTATAGTCAGTATTTTTGGCTGATATTGATGTTCCATAGTGTTTATTCGTATGGCTCATTTGTATGGCTTGTTCATATGGAAGATTATACGTTAAGCTTCCATTGATGCCTGACGTGGATGCCTGATATGGACATTTGGTATTGTTGGTGGGTCTTGATATTTGTTATAGTGGTCGAGTGGTATTATCGTATGGCATGGTCAGTTCACATTTTTTGGCTTATATTGACGGCTCATATTGTTGGCATGTATGAATGGTACATATGGATGGTCTCGACCATTGGTACATCCAGCTGGTAATTATAGTCTATATGGTTACTGCAACTGATTGAAAGTTTCAAGGGCCCTACCTAAATGGTTTGCGAATGGCATCGATGACAACAAGCGGTCCATCTGGAGTCAGCGATGATATGCCCACCATTAAATGACTCTTCATATTTATGTCTACGCTCCAAAATCGTACTGTTTGGAAGCAGATACTTGGAATTTGAGCCGATTGTTACTTCGGTGCGGAAATATGTATGCGTAATTACGAGCATAACCGATAATAACATGCTTACTGTGATGGGAAAGTCGAACACAATATAACTTACCAGAATGTTAGCTACGAAGGCCAAAGAAACGAGAGCGATATGCCAGTTGTTGCATCAGACGATGAACTGTGACTTTGGACACACAAATTATTGACAGAGGTCGTGATATCACGTGACAAATAGCCAATCACAAGTGATGACGAGGTTTGAGAGGCTGGAGAATCGGATGATATGTGGCGAGGATGGATGGTGAGGGAGGTAGTACTATGAGGAATAAATGGTAAATGGGGATATGTTGGCGTGGGCAAGGAGGGGCAATGTATTACATAAACCAATGATTAATTGGTGCGTGGAGTCAGCAGATTGATCGACTATATAGCGAACGAAATATAGATTTAGGCTTTCAGTTATCTGCTAGTCACCTTTTCGGGAGGGGCTGTGTGCTGCACCGTCTGTATGTGAATCGAGCCCTGGGGCCCAATTCTTCAACTTGAGCTTTCTTGAAGAAGTCAAAGTGATTGTCTTTATGATAAAGAGGGACATAATTATGGTTACTCGTAGGCGTCTTTATGTGGTATTTTGTATGCCATATCTTTATTCATCTCTTTGTGCAAAGATGTAAGTTTGTCAACGCAGCGACCCGTGTTCTGAAATAAAAATCTGTTTTTTTGAATTATCTCTTGTCACACATTTTGTTGTTATAGTAAATTTTCGACTATAAATGAAATTTATTCTTAAAACATTTTCGAGTGATACTTTTAAAGTAAATGTAATTCTTTTTATGGATACAAGATTTCAGATGGTACTAATTTATTTTTAGCATCACGAGATAGTAGCACTGACCCATGGCCGAATCTGTCATTTCGTAGTTATGCTACAGGGAGAGTATTATAAGCGAATTATAAAATCTACTCCTCAAAAGTATTACAGACACCATTTATTTTTACGAAAATATAACAGAATATATAGTGTTTCTTTTTTTTAGGGTATTAAAATTTTTTTTTCTCTGTGGTACGTGTTTTATAGAATCAACTTCAATATGTCGGCCATTTTATTTCCGTTTTCTTTCATAAAGACACCATGTTGGCTTGTCTCATGATACCATGACAGTCACGAGGCATTCGAAAGACCATCACAGCGACACATTGAGTTACAGAATACCATTTCACCAATACCATTTAGGTAATGTAAATCATAAGTAGAGTATTAATTTTATTTTACGTGTTTGTTAGGGGAGTCGCTGCTTGGCGGTGCTGTGTTTGCCGCGCTGTTACGTTGGGGAGTTCGCGAAAGGGAGGTCGGTTTTAAGCGGTCTGCTGGTATGGAGTTATGCGGGAGTCATCCATTGTGGTGAGATGGGCTGTGCAATGCGACGAGTTAACCCGGCGTTGGTCAATGATTTTGGAAAGTTGAATCCACGTGGTAAGTTAGTGTGTTTGCCGATTGGCTGCAATAACGTGCGCTCTATTGATTTATGTGCCTGCCTGGTCAACGTGCTTGTTACGTGTTTGCTTATCGCAAAATGAGTGTGCCGCTCATTAAGTGGTTTAGTTCTTCACAAAATTTTCTGGAATCAGACGCCTGTAGTGGCTGTTCCGTTTATGGTTCCGTTATGCGTTTGCCACTACGCTGGTGACGATCAATATACTTCGTGGAAACAGCAAACGAAACATGTAACTACGTTTACATGTTGTTCTGCTGTCGACATGGACGTTTTCATTGGCGACGTGCCTGGGGAGGTACGACGATGCAGCTCGACACGTCAGCTGGTGCGGGTGCCTGCTGGCGCCGACCTGGTGCGGAGGTCATGCAACACAGCGGTGTCCAGCGAGTGGGGCTTTCGAATGGGAGTCGGCGTCCCATCGTGACTTCGTGGATCAATGACTGGCCGTGACTCGCAGGCACTGTTACGGCGCCTTTATTCTTACGCCCGTAGGAATTCGAGTGTGGTTACGTAAACGCGAGTGTATGTACTAGATTGACTATGGACAGCACAACGTATTAAAGCCGTGGTTTCCTAGTTTGCTCAAATAATTTGACCTATAACTGGAATTGTAATTAGTACAGTAATTAAAAACTCATAATGTAACATTATAGATAAAACTGTAATTAGTATNCTATAACTGGAATTGTAATTAGTACAGTAATTAAAAACTCATAATGTAACATTATAGATAAAACTGTAATTAGTATGGCGATTAAAAAAAAGGGTACGCATTAAATTTTATTTATTTTTACCTGCAAACCCAATACCATAGCATATCATTGAATTATTTTTCTATCGAGACCGAACCAAAGTTTTATGTTAGGGAAATTAGGAATTATGCTTGTGTGTATTATACAGAGTGAGGCAGACTCGGAAAAACCCTAACCACTCTGGTGGGAAGGTCTCAGATGCTCTGAGGACTATATGATTCATATATGCAAGAGCCTCCATTCCGCGTTGCTTATCTGAGTCTCGATCGATACACTTTTCCATTAAAAATGTTTTGTGATGCAGGCAATTCATTTCTGGTGTGATTTTTGGGTAAAATAGTAATTTTTATTTGTTGAGTGTAACGAAATCCAACATGGCAGACGGCTCAAAGCTCAAATCCTTGCATCCTTTGGTCGCCTTCGACTCCAATGCCAGATACCATGCCCCAAAACCTACATAACCTCACTACTCACACTTATGACTACCGTACTCAAGTATGGACTAATACGGACTTCAATNCCAAAACCTACATAACCTCACTACTCACACTTATGACTACCGTACTCAAGTATGGACTAATCCGGACTTCAGTTTTCGGCAACACGCCGCCATAAACAAGGAATGTAGTGGTATAATGAGTAATCTCCTCCGATTCTCGGTCCTTCTTGATAAATATCAGCGAAACCCAAACGGTACAACGGTACATTCAGGAGATCCCACGGCCAAATGTGCTTCTCGTCATGATGCGGTTTCAACGTGCGAATTCCCAACATGACACATCACATGTTTCTCAGGACTAGCATCGGGCTGATGATGATTTTTGTTATCCGGGCCGGTCTCCAGACTTCTCGTATATAGAACTTGTCTGGAGTCATTTGGGACGTAATCAATGGGTTTGCAGCATTTGTAGAGTAGTTATAACAACTATGGGACTGTATTCCATAGGATAGCATCAGAGGGCTCTTCGATATCATGCCGGGTGGTATTTACGCATGTATTCAAGCTTGGAGTGATGCAACAATGTACTATATATAATTTTAACAGTCCATTTTGCCACAATAAACTGTCCATTTGTCTTGGTGTTATAACAAGTTATTTGTATCATCGTTCCCATTGCCTGCACCATATTTCATTCCGCATGGAAGTGTACTTGTAGATGCGGCTATTTTTTTTTATGGAAATGAGATTATATGTGTGCATATATCCTGCTATACTTTTTTTTAAAGATAAAGATAAAAAAGAGAGAACTCGCGGTCTGTTGAACGCTTCTGAAACCCTTGCCCTCCTTAGGATTTACTTTTATCTTCTTCCATCACATATATAATAATCGTTGCCATGTGTTTATGTATCGATCAAGTGTACCTGTGAAGTTATTAATAATATATGTATTAAGAATGTAAACGCTTTACTAAAATGCTAATTCCTTATTTAGATATACGGTTTTAAATCGAGGATTGGACATGGAATTACTATTTCTAAATAGTTGCCAACTTCACTGGGATCTTACCCGTCAGTGTGTCCGTTAACCCTTTGTCACAATGTCCTGTATCTGGGACGTTGCATATGAAGTGGCTTGACTGGTGTGTACTGTACACAGCAGAACATGCCACCCAGTGAGAAAGCTTTCCTACGTGTGGGAGACATCATTAGCTGCTGAGACTATGTTCCGTAGCCTCATAAACCACTGCTGCCAGTAACATAAAGCACAGATAGATTTCTGTTGGTACTGATGTAAGACAAAGCGCCGTATAGATATCAATACAGCTCCGAACAAAAGATTTTTTTGTCGCAACGCCTAAAATTATATATTTATCTTTGACTGAAAGGGTTAGCATCGAAGTCTTGAGAGTCAATGAGGGTGAAGCGAGATGAGGATGGGGCAGCGCTAGAACGAAAGGGCGGGGAAACGGGAAATCCCCGAGAAAACCTGCCAACCAGCGGTATCGTCCAGCATGATTCCCACGTGCGAAAATCCGGGACAGACCTCGCCGGGAATCGAACCAGGTTTGCCTTGGTGGGAGGCGAGAGCTCTAGCAGCTGCGCCTCTTAATGCAGAAGCAATAAAATTAAGAGTGTTGGACCCCAAAAAATGAATCATTTCATTTTTGTACCAAACATTGTTCAACTTGTATACATTATATGTGATGACATTTTTCTCGAATAAATAAATTTTACACTTTATATTTTTTGAATAATTTGATGTCAGATTCAAATTTTTTCTGTTTTGATACAGCCATAATAACAAATACCAACTAAGTTCTACAGATGCAAAAATTTACAAAGTAAACTAATGCCATAAACTACCACGTGACATATACAATGTTATCGCCAAATAACAAGCCATATATATGAAAACTAATTTAAATATAAAGAAACTTTTTCATTTTTAAAAATACTTTTTTTTAATGCATGAAATTTTATTTGGTGATTACGTTTATGTCATACGGTAGCCCATGGTATTAGTTTACTTTGTAAATTTTTTCATTTGTACAACTTAGTTAGTATTTGTTATTATGGGTTGCAGCAAAACAGAAAAAAAATTGAATTTGACATAAAATTATTCAAAGAACGTGAAGTGTAAATTTCTTTTATTCGAGGAAAATGTTATTACACATAATGTGTATAAGTTGAACAATGTTTGGTACGAAAATAAAATTATTAATTTTTTGGGGTTTAATGCCTATAACTAGCGGTTTTTCCTCAAGATTCATCAAACTTTCGATATGGGAAATTTTTAATGTGGTATCTTAAATAAACATTCAGACACTTAAAATATCAAAATTAGAATTCAATTCCACCACACCATTGCCATTTGAAGTTCAGAAACAACATAAATGGCTGTTTCACTTATGTCAACCTACTCAACCCGTTGTGTCACAGCATCAATTTCTGAGGTCAATCGCTACAAGCACGCAATTTTCTGGCATGCTCTGTACTTGTGCTCAGCATTTGTCTTGCAACCAGTGAGCAAAGTGCTACGTGCTTGACGATATTGGTATTAACCATTCATGTCAAACATGGGCAGAAAATTCCACACGTCATATTAGCCACACGGAAGACTGGACAACGTTGCCTTGTTGTGTACAGTACCCGTCATAAGTAGCATTCATGTGCAACGTGGACATAGTGACTTAGCGGGTTGAAATATATGCATCTTCAGGCACTGCTTTCTCCAAATGTTGACTTCAAAAGTACTTATTTAACACTGAACCAGCTCTCCCTCTCTATTTAGCTTTTATCTATCTACGTTTATATATAATATATAAATATATATAATACAGACATACAGGTTGGAAATTAACTCTACCGACAAACTTCGGCAGGTAATTCCTCGTCAAAAATAGGTCGAATGAATATATGTATATATATATATATATATATATATATATATATATATGTGTGTGTGTGTGTGTGTACACAGATGACATATAACCCACGTATATTCCAGAAGGGTGTAACCACTCTTGAAAGTGTAACTAAAACTTACTTTTATTGCTATAGTCCACTGTTTCTTCGGACTTTTTGAAACAAACCTTTGAAAAATTACCTTAGGAGTGACATATCCACATGTTTTTTAAATAACTTGTTTACAACGAATATTCAACACTGCGATTAAATTTTAGGTGGTATATTTTTGGTCAAATGAATCTTTAAATTAGTAATTTGTAATATTTATTTTGTATCCAATATTAATTAAAAACAGCGAGAGCAACGATGTGTTGGCCACAGCTAGTAATGAATAGTTAAAATTTAAATTATTGTTTTAATCTAGATTTATGGTGTGCTATTTGTAAATTAAGGGTTTCCTACTGAAATATTTACACTTTTAAGTAGCACCAATGGAAACATATTTCATTGTTACTGTTGAAATATCAGCGCAAAATACGGTGCGTAGGTCCTAGTGCCAGCATGATGTTTTTCTTTTTCGGCAGAGGAAGAAATTTAAATAGACGGAGCGGAGCTTGTTTCTTGCTCTCTTTCTTGCTCTCTTTCTTTCTCTCTCTCTTTCTTTCTCTCTCTCTCTTTCTCTCTCTCTCTTTCTCTCTAAACCTTCCGCATTGCTAGAAGTAACCCGAAAATGATACGTGTTCTCAATTTTTTAGCATATTTCATACTTATACACCGATAAAATATNGTTGGCCACAGCTAGTAATGAATAGTTAAAATTTAAATTATTGTTTTAATCTAGATTTATGGTGTGCTATTTGTAAGTTAAGGGTTTCCTACTGAAATATTTACACTTTTAAGTAGCACCAATGGAAACATATTTCATTGTTACTGTTGAAATATCAGCGCAAAATACGGTGCGTAGGTCCTAGTGCCAGCATGATGTTTTTCTTTTTCGGCAGAGGAAGAAATTTAAATAGACGGAGCGGAACTTGTTTCTTGCTCTCTTTCTTTCTCTCTCTCTTTCTTTCTCTCTCTCTCTCTCTTTCTCTCTCTCTCTTTCTCTCTAAACCTTCCGCATTGCTAGAAGTAACCCAAAAATGATACGTGTTCTCAATTTTTTTTAGCATATTTCATACTTATACGCCGATAAAATGTNCTCTCTCTCTCTTTCTCTCTAAACCTTCCGCATTGCTAGAAGTAACCCGAAAATGATACGTGTTCTCAATTTTTTAGCATATTTCATACTTATACACCGATAAAATATTTGAATTTGTGATTTAAAACTGGAAAAAATATTTAAAAGTTTTAATACTTATTATGACATTTAGATGTGATGGCGGTACGGTTACATATTGGAATTCGGAAGTTGGCAGGAGTGGCGAAGGCGTGTTGCTTTTTGCTGAACGAAGTGTTAATTTTTTTATTTCTGCGAAAAATACTTTAAATAAACACATCACGTTTGTACACGTTGTGTTCTTTCAAACTACCTCTAGGCAAGTTACGAGGTTGTGTTAATCCGTGTTTCCACGACCGGAATAAATATACTGTAGCGTGACGTTTGCGAGTGAAATAGCCATTGTTGCGTCTCCGTCGTGGCCGTTACGCTGGGCCCGTGTATGTGTATATGTGTGTGATAGCAAATATTGGACGTGGGATATTTATTCGTTTTAACTGTAACATGTTTTCATGACTAAATTAATTATTTGAAAGTCATGTCTATTTAAGACAACGTTGTAACTATACTCTAGGTGTTTAAAACACATTTGTGTAACGTGCTTACGTTTCTGTGAATTGAATGTTTGCCGCAGTCTCAACAAGTTACTAAAGCCCTGCCAAAAATTTTCTAATACATAATTAAATAAACGTAGTAAAAACTAACTATGCAAAAAATTATTAGCACAATAAAAGTTACTGTAGGCCTACGCCTATTTGTATTAATGTTCACCACTAGCTTTTAAGTTCGTCCCTGCTACGTACAAAAAATAAGCAACACGAGTTGCCTGCTTGAGTTGACTGTCTTTTCGATGAAGTGATTGCTCCTTCATTTAAATGTTTATTATAATTGAGGCCGTCCTTTTAACGAAATAACCCTACACACATCGATAACAAAAGGTTCAATACTACAATTATTTATCCCACAGTTGTAACAGGGTTAAAAGCAATCGCGGCAAAATATTAACGTGTATAATCTACTATATCGCGAATAACATACATGTTAACAATATGTAAAATAATAACCATAAGAACTATCATCAATACTGACATTGTTAAAACGTCATACAGTTGACCTAATTACGGTTATAATAGGCCTTAATTGTAAAAATGCTTACGTAATGCTTTTTTAAATATGCCAGCATTTTTTGAGCAGCGGAAAATAGTAACAAAACATTTGACATTTGAAACGTAGAAGTCACATGGCAGGCTTATAAATACCCAAAAATGTCACATAATTACATTTGTGATTACACGTGTAATCACAAATGTAATTATGTGACATTTTTGGGTATTTATCTGCGGATTTAATAATCAACAATATACACTGAAGAGCCAAAAAAACTAGTACACCTGCCTNCGACTATAACACCACGTTCAAACTCACTTAAATCTTGATAACCTGCCATTGTAGCAGCAGTAACCAATCTAGCAAATTTGTCAGACGCTTGTTGTCTTATATAGACGCTTCCGACCGCATCGCGTTTCTGTGATTGGTTCCATACCTCTGTTATTTTCACACGCACGCCTACACCAGTTTTTTTTTTTGCTCTCCAGTGTAGGTTAAAAACATGTTGGCCTTTATTTTTAACCCTGCATGCCATCGTTTTAGAGAAAAGCGTTCATAATTAATTGCAAAATTTGCAGTATTAGATTATAATGCATTAATACCTTAAAAACGGGAGCGTTTAGCGTAAAAATACTGTTTTCTCATTTGGCATGTACGGGATATTAGTAAGCCACAGGAATAAAACAAAAATTTCGGACAGTTAAATTGCACAATGTTCAATGCATAAATTGTATTTCAACGCNTAAGCCACAGGAATAAAACAAAAATTTCGGACAGTTAAATTGCACAATGTTCAATGCATAAATTGTATTTCAACGCACCTGTTTTAATGCATACGTACACACAAATATATACACATTACGCTACGGAAGTCGTCTGGTTGTATTTGAATATTTCGGAAAAAACTCTCTTCAATCCACCGAATGCAATTCGGAACGTCGGCGGCTACAAACATCTGCTTCCCCTACCAACCCGTCCTACAGGCGAAAGGTTTTATGATGTATATTTATTGTTTTTATTTTCTGCGGCGCGAGTTTACGCGGGTGCTATTCACGGCTCAGCTATGTTGTTCTAGGAATAAAAAATCGTATGGCAAAAGAAAAATGGCCTAGAAGTGGAATATAGCGAAAATTGGTTATCCTCGTGATACGCAGCAAGGAATTTAATCTAAAAAAATATTAGTGATTTGTATGTATTACTGTTTTCCAGTTCGGACGTGATGCCAGCAACAATTTTTATGGATTTGTTTTGTAATTACGACAATAAAAATAAACAAATAAGCGAACTTCGCATATAATACATAAGCAAACTACTTATGGTGTCTAATAAATACCAGATAGTATTGCAGTGAAACGCGCGTGTGTGTGTGTGTGTATATATATATATAATCGGGGAAAATGACAAGGAATTAAAAACAATTATGACACTTGAAAACTTTTGTGATCACTACAAAGTACTTTGTTAAAACAGGCCATACAAAATATTTTTGTTTTTTTATATACGTGTGCGTATGTGTGTACACACACACACACACACACACACACACATATATATATATATATATATATATATATACACACACACACACACACACACACNCACACACATATATATATATATATATATATATATATATATATATATACACACACACACACACAGTGTCATAATTGTTTCTACATTAATTTTTTCTGCCTTGTCATTTTTCCCGATTTGAGCCCTGCATGTTTGTAGTATTTATGTTTTAATCGTTTATGAAGAAATAAAAATGTTTTCTAAATGTGGTTCGCTTAATTTTATACTGCTACCTCTCTTAGAATTGCTACTACTGCTTCTGCTACTACTAAAATTACTATTTCTACTACTGCACTTACTATTGCGCATACTTGCTCGAGATGACAGCAACTGTGAACAGAAGAAGAGCTACGCTCTTACGAGCTATGAACGTGGTCGTGGGGAGATAATGAAGTGACATGTTCACCTCACGCAGGTGTCTTTCTCTCATGGGGCACGTTTAACTTCTTTCCACTGCTAACCAAGCAGCATGTTTGTTAAAGGCTGTCTTACGAACGTAGGATTGATTCGGTGAACACTTTCTCCATGGAGGAACTAGGTTGCTATAAATACAACATAATTCATACTGTATAAGGCCCAAGTGACCTTTACAGCAGAGTTCAGTTTCCATAGGCAGAAATGAAAGTTTAGCGCCGCCTATAAAAAAGTTGACGGAGTAAGCTATAAAACGTAAAGTTACGTAACTTCAAATGTATGTTTATATTTCATGTAAAATTAGCACTGAATTATTATTGTTATTCTTAGAAATGTAAATAGCCAGGGTCGAGTGAAAAATTTACGTGTGCTAAAATATACGAATGTTAGCACAATTTTGCTTTTAAACGGATCACGCTAGTGCCCCAACAAAACTGATCGAAAAATTTAATTGAATTTGATTTGTTTTAATGATACAGCAAATGTATAATTTTTTTTACCAATTGCATACAAAATTTAAGGAAATTTTTTTTGTAATGAAGTTATAGTTAATTTTATGTATTTCTGATTATTCTATCATATCTGATAAACCACAAGGCTTTTTGGAGTGTGACTTCAGAAGACACATGTTGAGACATGTTATATTGGATTAAAACTAATTTTGAACATGTAAGCGTAGCTAGTTTTGTGTTGTCGCAATTTAATTTTTCATTAATGAATCGTTATGTGAAAATACAAACTTTAGGAGTAAGTAGATCAAATATTTAATTATCAGTTATAGTTAGATTGTATCTAAAGTTCGAGTATGTACTGTAATATTTCATGTACTTTTTGATTCTTTACAATCGGTCGTAAATTTCACGAGATTCACGTGAAGATAGAGAGTAACGTGTGAACTGTACTAGCGCGAAGAGCTCAGAGCACCGGTTAGTGCCGACACCTTACGACTGTTTCCCGAACCCTCTCGCACACTTCGCATGCTACCCTCCGGTATTTCACCCCTACCCTTCATAAAATGTCGAACAACCCCCTTCTCTCTTTTCCCCACGCATGTCAGGAGTGAAGTAGTTCTTCCCTCCTGTCTAACCATCTTCGTCCTACCCTCCGTTGAAAGGCAGAAGGTAGTATGTAGTTGGACGAGCAAAGGAACAAAGCGTTTGGAGTAACTCGATATTCGCTGTAAATACTTTTCAATTTCACCGGGTTTTCGTAAAGAAAATCGTATCAGTTACACTGTGTTTGAAGACCTGAGTTTTGAAATGGTAAATAATTATGCCGAAAAAAGCCGCCAATGAGTAGGACTCAAAAAATAAGAAAGAAGTCGAAATATAAGCGTGCGCTTCCAAAGAAAAGAAAAGAACAAAGTAAACTAAATGACCACTTTCGCAGTGGATAAGTTATTATTTGAATAATTTACCATACGTTTCTTAAATTATGTAGTCTAAGGTGAATAATTTACATATTGATGAAGTTGTGCATTTGTTCATGTAAAACGCTGAACGAATTTCAGAAAATTACCATTGATATATTGCATGAAAGCCTGCGAAGGAGAATCTTCAAGCACGAACGTCACCAATCAACATAATGATTCATTGTCGCCAGAACAGTGTCCATCTGGCCTTGGCCTACGTAATGTGACGTTCACAACCACAACAAATCCATCAACACAGCAAGTATTCTGATGGAGTACGTCAATTACAAGAGTTCAGTTGAGATGTTTGGGCCTTCAGTCAGAGATGATGAGGGTGAAATGAAGTGGATATAGAGCAGCACCGGAATGCAAGAGCGGGGGAAATGGGAGATCCCCGAGAAAATCCACCGACGAGCGGCATCGCCTGGTACGATTCTCACATGCGGAAATCCGGGAGTGCCCCGCCGGGAATCGAACCCGGATCGCCTTGGTGAAAGGCGAGCGCTCTAGCCACTACTAAAACGTAAAAAAAGTACGGGTTTCCACTACTACCTCTACCTCGCAATGGTATAATGGCCTTTGTAAACCATTTCTTGCCTTGCACATATTGTTGAAAATGTAGTTATATTTTTTGACTATAACATATTTTTAACTAGGAGCTTTTCTATTCATAATTGCAAAGTATTTTGTTCTTTGCCACTAGGCATCATTCTTAAATTCCATTCTCGATCACTGAGTGGTTTAATTTTTTCGCCCTAACGTGTTACACTGTATACACGAGAAAGTACTTATGCGTGTGCATGAATGTCCTTTTACACCGAGTTCGTCGATTATTCTGGTTTCTTTGCCTCTGTGTATCATAACGTTGTACTGTGTTTGTAATGAAAATGGAATTTCGATGAATTAGGTGTATGAATACTATAACACATCTCACTTTCCGATTGATGTACAGAGTAAATATTACCTGTTTTTGTTGCAATACCACTGAATTGCAAGATTCAGTAGTTCAATAAATTGTCGTAGACGTGCGTAATTTTTTACTTTTAAAATTTTATATTTTCTAACACATTTTAACAGTCAATAATGTCATGCTATTGCATTCACATCTGTAACACGAAGTGTGGATATGTATACACTATATATATATATAGTTTATACATACACACAAAAAGTGCAGGACTATAAAATATGGGAGTACAACTAGAGTGATTATGAGAAAATGCAATACTAAAATCTAATCACTTGTTATTCCATTTGATACAATATTTTTGGATTACTTTTGCATAAGCAGAGTTTTTAATAGCAATTCTAAAATTTTACGAACAATTATTTTTAGTAAAAAAGTGTTAGGAAAAGTCGGAAAACACTAAGCAAGAAAATGAGTGGTTTGCCATATGGTTTTCTCTTTATGTTGTATCTGCTCACTCTGTTAGGAATACTGTAGTGGCAAATTATAAGTGAAGAATAATGTTGGTTTGAAAATGGATTAATGAAAATGCGAAAATAATTTGTATTAATATTATTTCTGGATCTATAAGAAAACCATGGTTTACATTTTACTGCAAAGCTATAAGCGATTATACAAAAGGTTTGTTAGGGTATAACCGCGTACTATTGATAAAGTCAAGGTTTTCCATGTATCAAGTTGGTTTTAAACACTTTTTGCTTTTGGCAAATATCATTTTGTACTGGGGGTGTTCAGAACAGAGAATGCCATTTACTTAAGGAAAATAAATACAATATAAGTTGAAACTAATTTTTAGAAATGAAATAAAGTTTTGGAGGCAACCCTTTGAGCTGTGGCATAAGACCAAAATATTTAGGTTGAATTTCCGTTGCCCATTTCACTTATCGCTATTTTTACGGGGAAAGGTAGTAACTATGTTACTTAATGAGCTGAAATAGGGTAAGGAATAAAAAAAGTGCAGTATAATTTTAATATGTGATGCTAAAATGCATTCGTGAATGTGATCAGTTAGAAATACAATTATTTATCTGTGTCCAGTAACCGAGGGGAATGACGCACGTTGGCAAACTTGATAGCCAGGAGTTCGATTATGTCTGGGGCTCCAGATTTTCGTGTCTGCCCCTGCTATTATTAAGTTCAAAGAGTAAGAGTTTACAATTTATAAACTTTATTAAGGTCTTTATATAATATAGACATGATTTTATCGTTTTTCTGTTGCAGCTTTGACATTTCTGGCGTCGAACCTCTGCCCTATCAGAAATGAGTACGACGAAGATTGTCTCCCTGATCTTGAGTCAGAATACCAGCAAGAGGAGCCGCATGAAATGCTGTCTGGTCACCGATTTGTGAACACTTCCCATTTGCTAAAACAACTCACAGCTCTAGCAGCACATAGAAGAAATGCACACCAGGAAGATTCGATTTCGATTCAGAAGAGAGAAAAGGCCTATGCAGTTTCTTTTTTTAATTCAAGTGCCTTATGTGCGCGGAAACACGAATAATCGGCACTGAGGAAGAAAGCAAAGAAGATGAACTTAATGAAGTGTTTGTTTAGGGTGCTCTGTCTATTGGAGTAGGTCATCAGCAAGCTCAAGAAATGATGGCGCTGACAGAAGTTATTGTGAGCAAACGGAGATGGAATCGGCACGAGCAACGTCTTGAGCAGGTATTAATATTGCAACGAATTATTCAAACAGATTAATTTAGCGTTCAGTATTTTTGTTCCTTGAATCAGTAGTTATGTATAAATGTATCCTTGGTTTAGATCTGGGAGGATGAACTGGAAGAATACATGTAAAAAAAATGGCACCATTGAACGCGAAATCGAAATATCTAAGGGAAATGTCGATGAAGATGGCATGCCATCCATTTCTGTGTATTAAGATGGGGGCTGGAGTACGCGTTCATATGGCCATGCATGCAATGCATACTCGGGAGTTAATTTTTCTTTCCTAACAGGTCTATAGTGCTTCGGAGGGTGTATCCAGAAATGCCACATCATTAGGGAGATGAAAAATTCGCGGGTTCATTACAGCACAAAGTATACTACAAAAAAAACAGCGTATACATTTTGTCACTGTTGTAACGTGCTACTATTTTATTAGACACACCCTGGACAAATTTGAGTCAATATGAAAGCTACAAGAAAACTAAGACCAAATACCGTGCTACATGTTCAATATGAACAAACCAATTAAAAATATATCAGGCCCATATACGCATAACCGCATTGAATATAGCCTGCTTGTAAGGTACGGAGGACTAGAGACTGTGGCGGAGACCCTGCATATTTCTCGCACATTATGGATTTCTACTTCTATGAACCTTTTTAAAAAAATATGGTAAAGAAAATTAGTTTGCGTGTAAACATTTTGCTTACAGCTTCAATAAACTAAACTGTGAGATGATGAAACTTTACATTAACTGTATGAGGCAGTTTGTTCTTACGAACTTACGCATGTGCATGCGAAAGGTATTTAATGCGTTTCTACTTTCAGTAAGAAAAACATAAAACAATTCCACATACTTCTAGTGTATAGAAAAATGTGCAAATAATATATGAAGCGGAAAATATGCCAGTACTCCTATGAAAAGTGAAATCTCTAATTCGATATATTTCCGAATTTAATCAGTAATACCAAGTAAAATGTGTTTATTACTTATACAAATTATTCATCGACGATTAGCAATGAAACGCAAAAAATCCAGCCGAAAATTCGGGAAGTGATTCTTGAATAGCCCGAACCCAATAGTATTTCAACCAACGAACCTTTAAGTTCTTAACCGGCCTTACCCCTTTACTGTCATGAATTTACATAACTTTGCGCGTGTACAATAGCAATATTTTATGATTTAATGTCAGGCCTACAAATAAAAGAGCTGTGTTATATTTTCAACTGGCTGGCGATGTTTCTGGATCCCGGTCGTTGTTTTCCAAAAAAATTTTCCTGCTTCATTATTTTTTTTGGTGAGTAGCACAGATACAATTAATAAAGAACACCTGTTAGTAATCAGAGTGTGACGATCTCTAGGCACTTATTTTGCATGGACATTAAGTGAGGTATTAAGTTAGAAAATAATTAGGGGAAATTTCAAAAGCTGCAGTTTACATATTCCATCAAAATTATCATACTATACATGCATACGTGCTTCTGAAATACNAGAGCCAGAATGAAAGATAAATGTCCCAGTTTCTGAATAATGCATTAATTATAAGACAAAGTGTAAACCATAAATGTTTGGGTACCGAAATCAACCCTCTTCCCTCAACATCATTTTCGCATGTAAAGTGCAACAGCCAAGCATTTTAATTTTATTTTCGTTTTGCTTTGCGGATTAATAATCTACCATACATGGTTAACAAAAGATGTAGTCTTGTGTTTTCTCCCTATACGCTACTCTTTTCAAAAAATTAATGCATAGTTTCCTTACGAAACAATTTATGCATTAATTTTTCGAAAACGATGGTGTGTGGGGTGAAAATAAAAGACAACAATTTAAAATATGGGGTTTGATATCGGTACCCAATTTTTTATGTTGTTCACTTCGTCTTTTACCAGCAAAAAACTTTTGCTTCCATTAAATTTTAGAGCGTGATTATACCCTTTCCAAACATATTTAGGCTACAATTCGTTAATTTTTTTCTGTTTATTTTCTGATGAGGAATTCCTTGCTGTAGTTTGTCCATATGTTTTACGGGAACGTTTTGCCTATGTATTTTTCTTAAAGTAAGGTTAATGAATGTATTACGATGTAAATCTGAATCAGTGGTTATAATCAGTGATGTGCTAGTCACTGAAAATTCTTTTAACAAGCTTTTGCTGACTGGCGAATCAATGAAATCTACTATAAACACATCACCAGGCCTGTGAAATTCACTGTACATAAGAAGAAATCACATTTACATCAGTGACATTCAGCCAGTCAGTGAGGTTCCACTGACTCCAATGGCTTAATTTTAACTGGTTTCGAGTCAGATTTAGCTGGTTTGGCTTATTTTTCAATATTTAAAGTTTAGAGTGTTATACCAAAAATAAAGCATAAAAATAATGATTTTTGTGTAATAATTATTAATTGACGGAGATGGATTTACAGTTGCAAAATTACTGCTCCTACAACGGAGCTGTAATAATTATAAAATATATTCTTTCATGTTAAAAAAAAAAATTATTTCACCAAGATAACAATACTATTTATTATGAGTGAATACACTTATTTTCTAGAGCCATGTTTTACAAGAGCACATTTCGAAATAACTGTACACAAGATTTGGTTATTGTTCAATCTTACCGTTAAACATAAACATACATGAACAGCAATTTGTTTGTTTACATACTTTGTAGTAATAAATATAAACAATTCAGAACTTTTATCACCCGATATTATATTGTGGCAAAATGATCATGGGAGGGACGGATTAATTTTTTTGCTTTATATCACTTCATTATAAAATTAAAATAAAAACATTATTTTACAAGCTTGCATTTTGGTGCCGAAACCAATGGATGGTTGTACATCGGAGTTCGAAACAAGTAATGTTACATGTGAAACATCAACAAAAAAGAAAAAAAAAAACCGATAAAACG
>NQII01001693.1:59082-181208 GCA_002778355.1 Clitarchus hookeri
GTTACAAAAACTACAAGGGAATTTCCACGTCAATGGAACAAGAGATTCTTGCTCAAGGTTTTCAAGAAAGTGAGCCTATGCATGGGTTGCGATACAAATTCATCATTGGTGATGGTGGCTCTAGTGAATTTGCTAAGATCCAACAGTTCATGTCATGTGGCAGATATTCAGTGAAATTAGAATGCGCAAACCATATGGTGCGTAACTACACAGTAAAGTTGCATAGAATCATTAAATACATTTCTCACGACATCACGCACAGAAAGGAATCAACCAAAGTAATTCCACGCCTCGCTAATGGAGCCCGAGGAGCCATCAAAGAAGCAGGTGAACATTGACATAATAGTGAAGTCCTCCGTCGTGATCTCATAAACGGACCTTTATATGTATTCGGGGAACACACGAACTGCCGTAATACATACTGCAACCGAAAAGAAGACGACATTAACAAAGTGTCACTAACGTCTTTGACGTCTGTATGGCCTGAAATTATGAATGCTCTTGATACACTGATTTGGAAAGGAGACGAGTTGGTTGGGAAGCATACTACGAACCAGGCAAAAAGATACACGATTCAGACAGCAGACGTTGGCAAGAGTGGAAGGTACAAAATATGTTGCCTTGCAGCTGGTTTGTCCCATATTAAGGGAACCGATGTGTCCCCATAAAAACGTATGTTCGGTCACAGCCATGACAATGTACCTAAAAAAGTTCTCTGTGCTAGAAACGAGGCTGTCGTACAAACACTAAAAAGACAGGCAACTAGACACCTGTCATTTGTAAGGATTGCGAAGCGGAAACGTGTCGATACTGAACCAGATATGGGTTACGGTCCTGAAGCTGCCCGCCCAGATATCTCCCCTGAAGAATTTGAGACAAAAGAAAGAAATAATGATGAAATTAGGTAAGGAAGTAGCCACGGAAGAACTCTACGATTCACTGGTAAGAAAAACAGCTGGCAAACACTGCAATAATGCATGGAAGGAAGCAAGGCTCAAATCGGTTGACGGCTTCTTCGTTTACAAAAATTTGCAGAATGAGGGACACGACATCTTGTCGTAGTACTGCGATATCCATAATCAACCCAAAGGATCTGAACACAGCTGTCAGATACGGAAGAGTGAACGAGTCTAAGGCAATCGACATCTTCCACGAAAAGTTTAATGAGCAAACCATGCCTTGTGGACTTTCTATACGCCCCAAGTATCCATTTTTGGGAGCCAGCCCTGATGGGTTAGTAGGTGATGATACTCCAGTAGAGGTAAAATCCCTACCATCTATTAATATCCCTTTAGAGAGCAAAACCACTACTTCATTGCTAGAAGGTAAAAAAAAAAAAATTACACATCGGTGAACAACGATGGAAGTCTGCAGCTAAATAGATCACATGCATTTTTTTTTACCAGATTCAGGCAAATTTAACATATCACAACGAAATAAATGCATCCTGATGCTTTACTGTGATTTTGGCGCTGAAATGATAAGTGTGGGTCGGGATGAGAGCTTTTGGTTGACACACATAGTCCCTAAATAGAGCAAAGTTTTTTTTATGAATGTGTGTTGCCAGAACTTGCCGACTCGCTATGCGCGAGGTCTGCGTCGTTGGAACTCATTGTACATAAAAAAAAATGCTCAGACTGAAAATAAAAGCAGAGAAAAGCAAAAGAATTTGAATAGACATTGAAAGAATCCATATTGCGTGCTACTGTTTAGTGTAGTGTGTAATGCATCATGTAATCAACAATGTAATTATGTATATTTTAAAACATGTGTTTTATTTATATATAGGTGATATAACATCACATTGNATGTAATCAACAATGTAATTATGTATATTTTAAAACATGTGTTTTATTTATATATAGGTGATATAACATCACATTTCCATATTTTTTAATGTTTTGAAAAGTTAATTCCTGTTTAGATTTTTTCTGAGTGTAACATTTCAGCATTTATTTGAATTTTTATTGCAATGTAGAGCTATGTAACTAAAAAATTTGTGGATGTGAATTACATTCAATGTTTCGTTANATTTGAATTTTTATTGCAATGTAGAGCTATGTAACTAAAAAATTTGTGGATGTGAATTACATTCAATGTTTCGTTACTATGGTGATGATAGAATGCCAAATTTTGAATATCTGATTAGTCAATGGGAACAGGCGGCATTGACAACTTAATAAATCAATTTTTTTTCTAGGATTATGATTATTAATAAGCTTTGCAATTTTGAGATTCCCTGACACTCTTGGATTTGATGGATTATGTTCAATACCATATTTTTAACTGTTGCAAATTACGTACATGTTTATCTAGCATCACTGGAAGTAGCGACGCTGAAATCCCTGTGTTGATGCTGTAATGTAGACCTATGAAATGGCTACCGAGTGGAGTGCGTTCGCATTGTCGCGAGTAAACATCTTTAAATTCTAATTTTTGTAGATTTGGATAGATAACTAACTAACTGTTGCGTGTTCGTCTCTGAGGCTTCAAGACTGGAGAGATTTAGTTTCAGGCAGAAGTCGCCGAGTTTCAGCGTCTCTGGAATTTTTCGACTTGAAACATGTGTATGCTTAATTTTGTTTTTAAATTTTAGTTAAGGTATATGTTGCTAGTTGTTATTATTATTGTAATATTATATATATATATATAATTGTAGTGACGCTCTGAAATAAGATTTTGTTGTCAACTGTTCTGTTACGTTGTTACAGAAACCGCAGCGGTTTCTATTCATTCAAGTTTTGTTGGAATGTTTAAAGGAAACACATTTGTAGAAATAAGAATAAACCAATTAGACTGACCTTGCGCTTGTACATGGCGTACAACTACACAGCTTCGGATGTAAACAGGTAAATATGGGTTCATTAACAGGTATGTTATAGTACTGTGATCAATTTCAATTTGTATTTTTGTAAGATAATTGTATTTACTAGTTATTGTGGAAACGAAAGTACAAATAATTATATGCGCGTAGGCCCTACTAAAACGTGAGTGTAGATAGTTTTATGCATACTTGTTATAACATTTCACCTTCTGTTTAAGGGCAATGAAATAATTTTAAGAATTCATAACACTAAATGTTTTCTTAAATGATAAAAAATATTGATATTTAATGTTATTTCTATATATTCAAAACTTTACCCTTCTCACATTTTCAAAAGTTTTTATTTACTTTTCTTTAGAAACATATCTCATAACACACCTCTTCCGTAGATTTTGCTCATTGCTTTCCTAAGACGGTGGTTTGTTCAATTGGGAGAAGGGTGGTGTGTGAACTCTGCCCTGGGCCCCATTTAGTCGGAAGCCCCACTACGTGGAAATAATATAAAGGGCTTGGACTTCGGAATTTATGGTCTTTAAATTACGCACAAACTAGTGGTGCCTTACTTGCTAAGACCATGTGAATCATACGTACATTGCATAGGCGTAATTAAAAAATAATGGTTAAAATTATTTATTGAAAATAAATGTTTGATTAATTTTGCTTTCAGGTATGCAAGAAAAAACAAATTTATTCGCTAATTCTGTGTACGTCTACAAACAAAACTTGGAATTTAGGTGTGATTTGGAGTGTTAATTGTCATAGAGCAAAAAGTTAATTTTAACATGACATGCGGCCACTTTGGCCAACACAACATGAAAATGCTAAGCCAGTTATCTCAATTATTTGCCATCGAAGGCCACAATGATAGTTTTTTTTTGTGTTCAGTGCCAAATTCAATGAAAACTCTCATATTTTAGAACCTGAACGTGCGTGCTATCCAGCGATTAAAATGTTAAAAATGTGTCTGAATCGTAGCCTTACCTCTCTATTTGGTAAAAAGCTCCATTTGAACACCAACATATGGTGTACACGTCGCTTTCGTCTGCAGTTTTCACGAGTCTCGCGTATGTTTGCTTCAGTTTAATTATTTACCACGCTCCAGAACTACTATCGCGGGCCGCATATTGAGAACCACTCTACTAGGGCCGTGAGCATTGCGCTGTGAGACATGGTTTGATACTCGAATGAAAAAAAAAAAAGAAGCGCTTGGAAGAAGAAACATGTGGACAAAGCCTTAAAGGGTGGGAAGGAAGATGGTGACAGATATCAGTGTGCCTGCTTTCTCTCCTTCCTTCCTTCGTCGCTCGCTTTGCTCACGGCTGTGTGTTAGACAGAGACAGNCGAAATGGGCTGGAAAGTAGATCTTTAGCAGGGCTTCAGAAAATCTTGAAGTTACCGTGAATACATTATACACGTCGCTTTCGTCTGCAGTTTTCACGAGTCTCGCGTATGTTTGCTTCAGTTTAATTATTTACCACGCTCCAGAACTACTATCGCGGGCCACGTATTGAGAACCACTCTACTAGGGCCGTGAGCATTGCGCTGTGAGACATGGTTTGATACTCGAATGAAAAAAAAAAGAAGCGCTTGGAAGAAGAAACATATGTGGACAAAGCCTTAAAGGGTGGGAGGGAAGATGGTGACAGCTATCAGTGTGCCTGCTTTCTCTCCTTCCTTCCTTCGTCGCTCGCTTTGCTCACGGCTGTGTGTTAGACAGAGACAGGAGACATGACGCACTACCAACTTTACCCGCTAGAGGTCAGGCCTCAGAGTGGCAACAACCCCACCCCCCTTTCCCTAGAACAGTCACGTCACATACCTGCGGAATCGCGCGTCCTGTATTATATTCAAGTGCACTGCCCTTACAGTAGATATAAGGAAGCATTTATGTAACGTTTAAGCCACTTTGCTGTTTTTTTTTCCGACGTGTGACTGTTTTTAACTGTGCTCCATTCCCTTTAAGTAAGTTCATTACGTTTACTAAATTATTTCCTCAATAAATTGCTCTTAAGAGTACTAATAAATTGTACCTATTTTTGGTGTAAAATTGCTTTCTAAAGTTAATAACGGCTTGCAGCGGAATGGGATAACAGAAAGAAAGTATATGTATACACTTAAATCTCTTGTCGGGGGAATTAAATAGCGTCCGTTCATTCAGAAACATCTTCCTCGTAAAATAAAATTTTCCTTTGCACAGCATTAAACATATTCAGAATTAACGGAGTTTTTTAATTCCAATTAGATTAAAAAATTTGTGAAACAGCTTTGGTCCCGTGAGGCATTAGGATCCCCCTGATTCACAGGCCGCATGTCAAACGTTAAAAGAATGCAGTGTAGTATAACTACAAGAGACACGGCGCTAGAATATGAACATTGTTTTTTTTTTAACTAGACCAGATTTTTACCCAGTTAATATTGCAATAAAGACGCCCAATTATCATCATTATGCAGAAAAAAAATTAAAGAAATCGTTTATTGTTCAGCGCATCAAGTGAGAATTGTTCAGTAGGAAGTGTATTTGATTTCTTAAATAACTTCCTAACACGTGCGTTACGCGTTATTTATTCAAGCTTTAAAGGGTAAATTTTGTTCCTATGGGCTATTAACGGTAAAGTGAGCACTTTTGAAAACCCTCTCATTTGGAGTAATAGTCAATCAATATATTTCATTTTAGCCTTAGACGTAAACTTCCGAGTGCGGTGGAATATATACACTGTGTTAATTACTTACATGGCAAAATGTATTTACAAAGGTGGTTAAAAGATAAAAAATAGCTGAAAGAAAAAGTAACTAGGGCCTCAAAAGTGCTCATTTTACGTCGAGTGTGAACAGTAAAATTGTCAGATGTTGTTTTTATTGCATTCCTGGCTCGGCATTGGTTCCTTTATTAACGACGCGTGCTGCAAACTAGTGCCGTCACTGCACATCCGGCTATAAAAGTCTTACAGCGGACCTCTCTTCGAATTATTTCCTGAGGGTTAGTCGTTGAACATTTATAACCAAGTCGTAAAGTAGAAACTCGAGCCTTGTCCCGATATCCCCCACTCCTTGTGTCCGCACCGGGTCAACAGATTTACGTGCGGCAAACGAGTATACACGTGCGTTTACGATCTCATTAACAACACACGACGTGTTGGCAATTGCTCAATCGTCTGGTATATTTTGAAGCCGTATTCTGTGTACAACCTGCAAACTTGGATGTTGTTCACTAAGGTTTCACTAAGAGATTTCGGGAACATGTTCACGCAGAGATTTGAAAGTTAACGTCTGTCGAACATTATACTTTTGTTTAACGTGTAGAATCTCATTATAAAGAAAATATGACGAGCACTGCTTCATTTAATAAACACTCTTTAAAATTTATAGCAAATTTACCTCCTTATTACATATGCATGCTTAGAAAGCATAAATTATAAAGTTTTTTTTAAATACATTCGTGGTAGCTTTCCAACTTATATTCAGGAAAAGGAAACAGTCAAAAGCATAGTAAATGGAGTGAAGAGATTTGGGCGTCTCTAACATCGGGGTCTTGAGGGCCGATGAGAGTGAAGCGAGATCGGCATGGAGCAGCGCCGGAATGCAAGGGCCGGGGAAACGTGATATCTCAGAGAAACCCCGCCGACCAGCGGAATTGCCCGGAGCGATTCCCACGTGCGAAAATCAGAGAGCGGCTCCGCCGGGAATCCAACCAGATTCGCCTTGGTAGTCTGACCGCTACGCCACCGTGGCCCCTTAAAAGTGCACTAGAGTTCCCAACTGTTTATTGTAGCATTGTTAAATTTTCAGCAAGCTTTATGGTATTTTTACATCTTAAGTACAGATTGATAAGTTCCATTACAGTTTAGGAAGTTCATAGGAAAAAAATACATGGTACTGAGAAAAAAGTTTATTCCAGCCAACAAAATACTATTTTTTTTAACCAAAAATATATTTAGTTGCTCCAACAAAATATTTTGTCGAGTAAAAACTTGAAATGCAACAAATTAATTTTGTTCATCTAAAAAATAGAAATAAAACACGCTTGATTAAACAAAACCTTTGAGTGTTGGTCCAAAATTAATTCGACTGTCAACAAAATATTAAGTAGAATCAACTATATATTTGATCACTCATTTGATTGACTTTGTTCAAAAATACAGCTCAAGGCTTTGTTTGTATTTTTTTGTGACAATTAGAATAGTAACAGTGTTTGTAAGCGTTACTGCTGCATATTAATGGTATAAACTGCGTAATAAAACTTGTTCAAAAGCAAAATAAAAAGTATAGCTGTAAAATTTGAAACATTTATTTACGCACTTATTTGAATGCATTTGAAAACATTTAAGTTTCTTCAGTTGGTAGTTTGGCTGGGGTTCCTAGGGCGTAACGCCCAGGTGCAAATTATGTAGCTTCGAATCTCGGTCGGGCACCAAATTACAGAAACGGTTTAATTTACGTAGAGTAAAACTAATCTTTAGTTGCACCAACCAAATCCTAAATTGGAACAACCAAATAAGCACAACAAATGTAATTTCAATAACAAAATATTTCATTGCCTCTATACAAATAATTAATTTGGTTACGCCAAACAAACTTTGTTTGATTTAACAAAACATTTTTTTCTGTGCACACGTAAACTGAATTAAAGGGGCACCAGATATACGAAACAGTCAGATTAACTATGATATTCATCTAATAACGCGTAGGTTCACGCCTGTATCGTATAAGTGTGTAAACACAAGAGAACCTTGTCACTACGATGCAAGCAAAGAACATTTTTCCTCCTCACTAACTTCCGCTTTGGATCATTCCGTGTTGATAAATCTCTACTTTCAACGTCGCGTTGCAGGGTGTCCCAGGTATGCTCGATAGCGTTCAGGTCAAGTGAATGAGGAGGTCATGGCACGACCCTGGGTTCGGATGAGTGTTCGTTCTTCCAACCATAGACTGGCAGCTCTGGTTGTACGCGGTGGTGCACTGTCTTGTTGGGAGAGGACGAACCAGTCACGTCGAACGCAAGGCATTAATGCAACACATACGAAGGCTGTGCATTGAAGCTCCACCAATCACAGATATCTGTAGACCTATTGGGAGTTAAAATACGTGCCAGCTGAATACATCCCATATCATTTCGGAGCGACCACCAACAAGTACAGCTCCTTGTTGCCATGCGGGACCCAAGGATCCGTGCAGTTTCCGCGACNTTCAAGTGCACTGCCCTTACAGTAGATATAAGGAAGCATTTATGTAACGTTTAAGCCACTTTGCTGTTTTTTTTTTCCGACGTGTGACTGTTTTTAACTGTGCTCCATTCCCTTTTTTGTAAGTTCATTACGTTTACTAAATTATTTCCTCAATAAATTGCTCTTAAGAGTACTAATAAATTGTACCTATTTTTGGTGTAAAATTGCTTTCTAAAGTTAATAACGGCTTGCAGCGGAATGGGATAACAGAAAGAAAGTATATGTATACACTTAAATCTCTTGTCGGGGGAATTAAATAGCGTCCGTTCATTCAGAAACATCTTCCTCGTAAAATAAAATTTTCCTTTGCACAGCATTAAACATATTCAGAATTAACGGAGTTTTTTAATTCCAATTAGATTAAAAAATTTGTGAAACAGCTTTGGTCCCGTGAGGCATTAGGATCCCCCTGATTCACAGGCCGCATGTCAAACGTTAAAAGAATGCAGTGTAGTATAACTACAAGAGACACGGCGCTAGAATATGAACATTGTTTTTTTTTTAACTAGACCAGATTTTTACCCAGTTAATATTGCAATAAAGACGCCCAATTATCATCATTATGCAGAAAAAAAATTAAAGAAATCGTTTATTGTTCAGCGCATCAAGTGAGAATTGTTCAGTAGGAAGTGTATTTGATTTCTTAAATAACTTCCTAACACGTGCGTTACGCGTTATTTATTCAAGCTTTAAAGGGTAAATTTTGTTCCTATGGGCTATTAACGGTAAAGTGAGCACTTTTGAAAACCCTCTCATTTGGAGTAATAGTCAATCAATATATTTCATTTTAGCCTTAGACGTAAACTTCCGAGTGCGGTGGAATATATACACTGTGTTAATTACTTACATGGCAAAATGTATTTACAAAGGTGGTTAAAAGATAAAAAATGGCTGAAAGAAAAAGTAACTAGGGCCTCAAAAGTGCTCATTTTACGTCGAGTGTGAACAGTAAAATTGTCAGATGTTGTGTTTATTGCATTCCTGGCTCGGCATTGGTTCCTTTATTAACGACGCGTGCTGCAAACTAGTGCCGTCACTGCACATCCGGCTATAAAAGTCTTACAGCGGACCTCTCTTCGAATTATTTCCTGAGGGTTAGTCGTTGAACATTTATAACCAAGTCGTAAAGTAGAAACTCGAGCCTTGTCCCGATATCCCCCACTCCTTGTGTCCGCACCGGGTCAACAGATTTACGTGCGGCAAACGAGTATACACGTGCGTTTACGATCTCATTAACAACACACGACGTGTTGGCAATTGCTCAATCGTCTGGTATATTTTGAAGCCGTATTCTGTGTACAACCTGCAAACTTGGATGTTGTTCACTAAGGTTTCACTAAGAGATTTCGGGAACATGTTCACGCAGAGATTTGGAAGTTAACGTCTGTCGAACATTATACTTTTGTTTAACGTGTAGAATCTCATTATAAAGAAAATATGACGAGCACTGCTTCATTTAATAAACACTCTTTAAAATTTATAGCAAATTTACCTCCTTATTACATATGCATGCTTAGAAAGCATAAATTATAAAGTTTTTTTTAAATACATTCGTGGTAGCTTTCCAACTTATATTCAGGAAAAGGAAACAGTCAAAAGCATAGTAAATGGAGTGAAGAGATTTGGGCGTCTCTAACATCGGGGTCTTGAGGGCCGATGAGAGTGAAGCGAGATCGGCATGGAGCAGCGCCGGAATGCAAGGGCCGGGGAAACGTGATATCCCAGAGAAACCCCGCGGACCAGCGGAATTGCCCGGAGCGACTCCCACGTGCGAAAATCAGAGAGTGGCTCCGCCGGGAATCCAACCAGATTCGCCTTGGTAGTCTGACCGCTACGCCACCGTGGCCCCTTAAAAGTGCACTAGAGTTCCCAACTGTTTATTGTAGCATTGTTAAATTTTCAGCAAGCTTTATGGTATTTTTACATCTTATGTACAGATTGATAAGTTCCATTACAGTTTAGGAAGTTCATAGGAAAAAAATACATGGTACTGAGAAAAAGGTTTATTCCAGCCAACAAAAGACTATTTTTTTTAACCAAAAATATATTTAGTTGCTCCAACAAAATATTTTGTCGAGTAAAAACTTGAAATGCAACAAATTAATTTTGTTCATCTAAAAAATAAAAATAAAACACGCTTGATTAAACAAAACCTTTGAGTGTTGGTCCAAAATTAATTCGACTGTCAACAAAATATTAAGTAGAATCAACTATATATTTGATCACTCATTTGATTGACTTTGTTCAAAAATACAGCTCAAGGCTTTGTTTGTATTTTTTTGTTACAATTAGAATAGTAACAGTGTTTGTAAGCGTTACTGCTGCATATTAATGGTATAAACTGCGTAATAAAACTTGTTCAAAAGCAAACTAAAAAGTATAGCTGTAAAATTTGAAACATTTATTCACGCACGTATTTGAATGCATTTAAAAACATTTAAGTTTCTTCAGTTGGTAGTTTGGCTGGGGTTCCTAGGGCGTAACGCCCAGGTGCAAATGATGTAGCTTCAAATCTCGGTCGGGCACCAAATTACAGAAACTGTTTAATTTACGTAGAGTAAAACTAATATTTAGTTGCACCAACCAAATCCTAAATTGGAACAACCACATAAGCACAACAAATGTAATTTCAATAACAAAATATTTCATTGCCTCTATACAAATAATTAATTTGGTTACGCCAAACAAACTTTGTTTGATTTAACAAAACATTTTTTTCTGTGCACACGTAAACTGAATTAAAGGGGCACCAGATATACGAAACAGTCAGATTAACTATGATATTCATCTAATAACGCGTAGGTTCACGCCTGTATCGTATAAGTGTGTAAACACAAGAGAACCTTGTCACTACGATGCAAGCAAAGAACATTTTTCCTCCTCACTAACTTCCGCTTTGGATCATTCCGTGTTGATAAATCTCTACTTTCAACGTTGCGTTGCAGGGTGTCCCAGGTATGCTCGATAGCGTTCAGGTCAAGTGGATGAGGAGGTCATGGCACGACCCTGAGTTCGGATGAGTGTTCGTTCTTCCAACCATAGACTGGCAGCTCTGGTTGTACGCGGTGGTGCACTGTCTTGTTGGGAGAGGATGAACCAGTCACGTCGAACGCAAGGCATTAATGCAACACATACGAAGGCTGTGCATTGAAGCTCCACCAATCACAGATATCTGTAGACCTATTAGGAGTTAAAATACGTGCCAGCTGAATACATCCCATACCATTTCGGAGCGACCACCAACAAGTACAGCTCCTTGTTGCCATGCGGGACCCAAGGATCCGTGCAGTTTCCGCGACACGCGGAATCTTCCATCCGGTCGAATAGGGCACCCGCCTCCCGCCACGGAGATCCGGTCTCGATCCCCGGCGGGTTCGCTCCCGGATTTTCGCACTTTGGAATCGTACTGGAGAATGCCGCTAGCCGGCGGGTTTCCTCGGAGTGCGGGCGTTTCCCCCACCCTTGCATTCCAGCGCCGCTCCAGCCTAGGGTCTCATTTCATGTAATGTCTGGGGATGACGGGCACGTACGGGTCCCACGTGAAAGCTCGTCATTAGAAGGATGCCGCCTCGCCCTGGATGTACTTCCCACACGAAATTTATTTGTTCACGAGCCCAGGTGAGGCGCATAGCTCTGTGTCAGGCGGTTAACAACAGCACTCTTGTTGGGCGTCAGCCGTCGGCGGTCACATTCATCCAGAGGCTTTCGATGGCCACACTGCTGCCGTACGTTGGATTTTTTACCTAAAAGTTTGTAGTCAACGTACATCCTGTAACACATCTCACGTGCTCCTACTGCAATATCGAGCTGAAAGTCGCTCAAACCGCAATAACCCGTCATTCTCATGGCGCAAACAACTCTGTGAGCTCCCACATATCTCTTCTCTTTAAATGCGTAGCTGGCGGAAGCAATATATTACGTGCAATGGGGTATTTGTTAGATTTGCAAGTGTAATGCCACTAATTCGGCAGTACATCGCAAAAAGGCAGAACTGAATAAAAATAACGAAATTAAATAATTTCGTTGTAAAAGCTACAGTGGCTCACATTAATATTCGGCCACCTATGATTACCGCAGTTTCATGGCCTTATGTTACATTAGTAATGGTGATAAACATAAATCATATTGCACANGGCCACCTATGATTACCGCAGTTTCATGGCCTTATGTTACATTAGTAATGGTGATAAACATAAATCATATTGCACGATCATTCTTGTGTGCTTTAAATGAAATATAGCGGTAGCCAATAATGAAAATGAGCAATGCAACATAACAAAAATATGATTTTGTCATCCCATGCTGCATAACTACGCCACTTTAATATTCGGCCATCATCATTCAAACACAAACATAATCCTCTTTGCAAACTAAACAAACAGTCTTTTAGTACCTAGTAGCATGGCCGTTCTTTTTAATTACTTCTCGCAGANATCCTCTTTGCAAACTAAACAAACAGTCTTTTAGTACCTAGTAGCATGGCCGTTCTTTTTAATTACTTCTCGCAGACGTTGTGGCATATTATCAATTATTTTCCTGGTATATTCGAAGCCAATCTTACTCCATTCTTCCTTGAAAATTTTCTCTAATTATTTTGTGGACATAATTGTTGTAGCACGCATTCTTCTTTTGAGTTCATTCCACAGATTTTCTAAGGGATTCAGGTCGAGTGATTGAGGAGGTGTGTTAATGACTTTGGGACAGTTATACAAAAGCCAGCTCATGACAATGTACGACTTGTGTTATGGGTCATTATCTTGGTAGAACTTATGCGTGTTCCTAATGCCCAAATTATCATCCCTCTTGTGTAGGTTTGCTTTCAGGATGTTGAGATCGTCTTCCTTTTTCATTGTTCCATCAACATGTACAGCCTCTCCAACACCTGCTGGAGATATAAAACCCCAGATCATAATACTACCTCCACTGTGTTTCACAGTAGGTTGTATGTTCCCAGGTTTTAGCTCCTTATTTGGCTTGCGCCATACTGTTACCCTGCCATCTGAACCAAACACATTCAATTCCGTCTCATCAGCAGAAATAACATCATTCCACCATATTTCATCTTGGTCAGCGTGGTCTTTTGCGAACGTAAGTAGTTTTCTTCTATTTGCCTCATTAATGAAAGTCTTCTTTCTAGATACCCTGCTATTATATCCTGCTCTTCTGATAACTCGTCGTATGGTTTCTGTATGGACGTTCTTTCCGCATTCATTGAGTACCTCCGTGGTAAGTTTGCAAGCACTAATTTTCGGACCTTTCTTTATTTTTCTGATTACTAGACGTTCTTCTCTCTCACTTAGCTTCTTTGGCTGTCGTTTTTGAGGTACAGAATCTATTCTGGTTTACTTCTGAAACCTTCTTATGATGTCTCCGACAGTGGACCTCGGCAGATTCAAGTGCTCCGCAATTTCTCGTTGAGATTTCTTCTTTGCATGATGAAAAATTACCAGCTGCCACTGTTAAAACGTTGTATTCTTACCCCTACATCCCATTTTCCTGACTGACGCAGCCAACAGATCTACCCAATAGAACCTCTCAGCGTAGAGAGCGTGCAAGGAGTGACACGAGGTACAAACGCAATGTGCATCGTGCCTGTGCCACGCGTCCACCACAACTGGCCGAATATTAAAGTGACGTACTTATGAAGCACACGAGGACGAAATATCGTGTTTCACTAATTTGCACTGCTCATTTCAGTTATTGGCTACTATTGCATTTCATTTATAGCACACAAGAATGATTGTGCAATACGTTTTATGTTTATCTTCATTTCTAATGCAACATAAGGCCATGAAACTGCGATAATCATCGGTGGCCGAATATTAATGTGAGCCAATGTATTTAATTTGGCATGGCGAGCTTACATCTTTCAACTTACATTTCTTATTGGGCTCCGTGGCATAGATATCAAGAGACCCGCGTATGGAATGAATGGTGGCGGAACAACAGTGTGACTCACTGCTGCCAACATTCACCTCACTGTGAACTGTTCGCACGCTTCCGATATAAGCATCAAGAACACTATTTCTGTTGTTGAAGTTGGCTACCCACTGCATAATTCTCATATGAAGGTCTAGGAAACACATAACGCCATGATCTTTCTTGCTGCTACGCCACCAAAATGCATTAGTAGTATACGTTTACAGCGAACTACCATTGCGGCGCCGATGCATTTCCAAACCGACTGTACAGTGATTTTTACCTCATTTCGTTCACTTTTATATAAGTTTTTTCCTCCGATACACCTGTTAAATTAGTAGTAGAAATCGAATGTACACCTGTATTTCGCAGAGGTCCGTCTATGTGTATATCTACTGGGTCGGAAAGCTTTAAACCACACGAGTCCGAAACTGTACAAATATTGCAAGTTAGAATGCGAATACTTCCATACTGCAGTAGGTTCCTCTACTTGACTTCTTTCCGTAAAGAGGCAAGTACCGGCTGTGCTCTATACTGTTCGTTTTTCGTTTCAACATTGAAATTTCTGAACGCACCCTTGTGGCCTATTTGGAAACTCATCGAGGAAGTGTGTAAAGCTGTAGGACTAACTTAGTGGCGTTAATAAGCGTGAGATTGGTGACGCAAACAAGAACACTACAAAATAGAGTAGAAATCCCGTTAAGATAAAGAACACCCAACTCAGAACTCACAAACGGAAGCATCGAGTGGCAAGAAAGGCTGAAAGGGCGTAGCTAGAAAATAATACCACGAGCTCTGAAGTCTACATGAGGTTTCTTCGCCGCTTTCATTTTCTCAGGAGAGATGTGCCTTAAGGTTAAATTAATACAAGTACGTGCAGTGGCTAGATGACTCTCTGAAATAGAGGAAGGTAAGGGAGTGGCCAAAGAGAAGTGGTAAGAATACAGTAAATCATACTTAAGTGCTCATAACAGTCGTCTCTCTCCTCCCTTTCTCCTGCGGTCATTCACATATAGTTTAGTAGTATTGGTCACCCCATCATCTCGTCGCTAAGAAGAATTTCTACAAAAAGGCTGAAAATTTACAACAGAAGCTTCTACAGAACTATCCACTTCTTGGATAAATCACGAGGCTTCTTCCATATAAATATGTTTTCATTAAACAGAACTTCCCTCAAGAATATAGTATCAGCACATCGTGTTTTGTTTCTTATTTATTTTAGATAAATAAGGGGATAATGCATATTTTCGTACAGTGATTTACATTATCCTAATCAGAATTTAAACACGGCAGAAGATATACCAAGCACTCCCCAAAACCAAGCACTCGAATACGCAAAAAAACAGATGAAAATGTACTTCCATATAGTAACCATGAACATTAATTTCCAATTTTTTTGTAGGAATTTTTCAAGGGGTGCGGTTAAATAAATATGATTTGCTATAATATTTCGTATTGTTATGTATAGTGCACTCATGGTTACTTACAACTTTTCTGAATCCCTGCTAAAGTTCTACTTTCAGGATATTCTTCCGCCTCATACAAACAAAGCTTAAGAAAGTCTGGAAAATTACATGAATGGAACAACGTACTGCATTCAAGTGCACTCAGTTTAATAATATTGTGCATGAAAACTATTTCTTACTAGGCATTACCAACACACATTTCTTCTCTGTTTTTATTAACACTCGTTATAAATAAAATCTTGTCATTTATAAATAAAATATAAATAAAATGTTAGTTTAAACAACATTTAGGTACTTTTGTGTTAACACAAGTATAAACCACTTGTGATATTAGACATATTTAGAAAAAAACCAAACACCCTTATATGAGGCGATTTTTGAAATGCTTGATTCAAAAAGATTGAAGATACTGCTAGTAGACTATATATTCTTTTCTCTTTAAATATCAGGAAATAATATTTTTTGTTTCGAACAGCAAAATAAATTGAACGTTTGTTGAGCAGGGCTCGTTAGGCACTGGATATGTCCCAAACAAGGGTAGTACTGTGTTTTAAGAACTGGCTTCCATATTTTTACATTGCCTTTATATATATTGCCGTGTATATTATGAAAATTTAGTAACCATTTTGTTTACTGCTCCACAAGGGTCGCAGCCAGAGGTGGCTCAAAAAGGGAGGGATGCTGAGGTGGCTTGAGCAGTCCCACAATTGAGTTAAATTTTACACGGAAGAAAATTAGATTATTGTTGAAAACTATTAAAGCAGTGTTAATACCTACACTTAGTATTGTAACGGGAAACCTCAAAACTTTTTAGACAATCTATCCATTAATAAACTAACAATATTATATTTCGTTGAAACTTTGCTCTTACAGGTAAGCATCAAATTTGAACGTGATGCACAGTACCCCAGCCCTTAAGTCTCCCCATGCTTGAGGCTGCTACGTACCTGAGGCTGTTTTGTGCCTTCAAGATCCAGAAGTGAGAGAGCTATACGGGCGATACTAACACGTGCACCTAGCGCCCCATCACCCCTACGCTTGCAGCGTTTCCATCGTTGCGCTGTACTGTGCAAGATAGATCTGTAACAGTGTCCCCAGAACATATATTTACTGAAATACGCGATTACGAACAGACATCGATTTCACAGAATATATTTTAGTAATAGTAGGCGGGATCGCCTACTGCACACGAACTCCATTGCATTGTGTTTGAAATACTATATACACCACTGGAAAATAAAAAAAGAACACCAGGACGGAAGTGATTTAGAACTACCGAATTAGCCCAAGATATAATTAGAGAGTATCACATGAACTGATCTAAGTGCAGCGCTGGGGAAGACTGTGGAGTTAAAGTGGGACAGTCAAAGTACACAGACGTAACCGTCGAGCATCGGGAGAAGCGTGTAGTTGCAAAGGCTTCACTGTACTCCGGAGGTCATTTAGACATTCTTAGCACGCCAGGACGGCGAAAGCGAGCTCCATTCGTACACTTAAGCCACCCACAGACCACCCGATCGAACACCCACGCTGTAGGGCCCAATCTGCAGTGTCCCTACAGATTGGCACGTGGATAGACAAAACGAGATGGTCACTCCCAATGTCGGGAAGTTGGTTGGTCTCGACCAAACGATGGCCCGATTCCCCTCCCTAACATCCTGCAGATTGGGACGCGTGTAGTGCAATCGGGACGATTTCGGCTCGGTAGACCCGGAGTAGCGAGCGAGAGTGGAGCTGTGTCTATGTGGTTCATAGTACTTTTGCCACGTGAAAGTTGGAAAATGAATGCGAAGGAGAAATCTATATTGACGAATATATTCGAGATTNAAGATTGAAGATACTGCTAGTAGACTATATATTCTTTTCTCTTTAAATATCAGGAAATAATATTTTTTGTTTCGAGCAGCAAAATAAATTGAACGTTTGTTGAGCAGGGCTCGTTAGGCACTGGATATGTCCCAAACAAGGGTAGTACTGTGTTTTAAGAACTGGCTTCCATATTTTTGCATTGCCTTTATATATATTGCCGTGTATATTATGAAAATTTAGTAACCATTTTGTTCACTGCTCCACAATGGTCGCAGCCAGAGGTGGCTCAAAAAGGGAGGGATGCTGAGGTGGCTTGAGCAGTCCCACAATTGAGTTAAATTTTAGATTATTGTTGAAAACAATTAAAGAAGTGTTAATACCTACACTTAGTATTGTAACGGGAAACCTCAAAACTTTTTAGACAATCTATCCATTAATAAACTAGCAATATTATATTTCGTTGAAACTTTGCTCTTACAGGTAAGCATCAAATTTGAACGTGATGCACAGTACCCCAGCCCTTAAGTCTCCCTATGCTTGAGGCTGCTACGTACCTGAGGCTGTTTTGTGCCTTCAAGATCCAGAAGTGAGAGAGCTATACGGGCGATACTAACACGTGCACCTAGCGCCCCATCACCCCTACGCTTGCAGCGTTTCCATCGTTGCGCTGTACTGTGCAAGATAGATCTGTAACAGTGTCCCCATAACATATATTTACTGAAATACGCGATTACGAGCAGACATCGATTTCACAGAATATATTTTAGTAATAGTAGGCGGGATCGCCTACTGCACACGAACTCCATTGCATTGTGTTTGAAATACTATATACACCACTGGAAAATAAAAAAATAACACCAGGACGGAAGTGATTGAGAACTACCGAATTAGCCCAAGACATAATTAGAGAGTATCACATGAACTGATATAAGTGCAGTGCTGGGGAAGACTGTGGAGTGAAAGTGGGGCAGTCAAAGTACACAGACGTAACCGTCTATCATCGGGAGAAGCGTGTAGTTGCAAAGGCTTCACTGTACTCCGGAGGTCATTTGGACATTCTTAGCACGCCAGGATGGCGAAAGCGAGCTCCATTCGTACAGTTAAGCCACCTACAGACCACCCGATCGAACACCCACGCTGTAGGGCCCAATCTGCAGTGTCCCTACAGATTGGCACGTCAATAGACAAAACGAGATGGTCACTCCCGATGTCGGGAAGTTGGTTGGTCTCGACCAAACGATCGCCCGACTCCCCTCCCTAACACCCTGCAGATTGGGGCGCGTGTAGTGCAATCGGGACGATTTCGGCTCGGTAGACCTGGAGTAGCGAGCGAGAGTGGAGCTGCGTCTATGTGGTGCATAGTACTTTTGCCACGTGAAAGTTGGAAAATGAATGCGAAGGAGAAATCTATATTGACGAATATATTCGAGATTTGCCACATTTGCGGGAAAAAATTACAATAATTTACACCGGAAAATGCGTAATGAGGGTTTTAAAATCCTCCTCGAGGTGTACAAAGAAGTGGATAAAGATGCAATAACAGGGAACTGAAAAAAGCAATTAAGTACAACTTTGCAGTCATTTTATAACCCGTTACATATAGGGCCGTACACGGGAAGTTTGTAAGGGAGCCATTAATAATAATGTTAAGAGTATGATGTTCTGTTTATTGGCATAACTATGCTATACGTGGCACAGTTACAGTGGCATGTAAAATACTATTTAAGTGTGGTAAAGAATTAAATACTAAATAAAATATGTCTTTCGTATTATATTTAAAGTTACAACCAGTCATATTTGTTACTCTAATGTTGGCCACCATGACAATACCAAATGTCACTGTAATAAATTCCGAAAACCCATTTATTCACGTAAGATTATAATAAATATCATTATTCTTATTGTTGAAATAATAGCTCAGAATGTAGATGTATTTGTAATATTACTTTTATTTACACTAGTAACACATCATTTATGTGTAGAAAATGTTGCACAATCAGCGTAGTAGTTAATTATTTGCTAAAATAAAATTAAATAACTATATTTCATGCACCAGTAATGAATTCTTTGTGGGTAAAATCATCAACGCAGACTGGAATCGGCACAGACGACCTTTATGTACCCCCCCTGTGGTATTTTGAGTTTCTAAATTTTTTTGGAATACTGCAACAAGCCTTCACGTGATTCCACTGAAATGTTAGAGGAGGTAGTACCCCTAATACTTATGTGTAGATATAGAATAATGCAGTGTGTAATTTACATAGGTACAACTCGTAACATTGTTACCTGAAAAGCAACACTGCCTTCGTGGTTGAAGTATGTTGTAAATATATTTCGAACATTATTTCCTTTATCGTTTCGCTGCTTCTCGCTGGCGTCTGCTAGAGCCATTAGACTCTTAGTGGTTTGGCGCCAATCGCCCTCGCGAAATGACATAGTATCAGTATTTTCGCTGTCAACGAATGTATCTGTTATGTATCCAGTACACTTCCTTCTTAAGTAATTGTGCATTGCGCAACACGCTAGTACAGTAGGATCAACATTATCGTCTTGACCGAAATAATCTATAATTAAATACAATTTTTTGTGACTTATAATCTTAAACGGATACAGCTTCATGATGTGTCTGCTTAAGGCAAATGCGCTATTACCTACAAACACATATGGCGCTGGTGTTTTTTTGACTGGCAGAGCAGATTCTGGGGGCAAATCTTGTGGATTTCAACACACCTCCATCTGATACACTTCCATTTGTACCAGTACTAATGTACATAAATTCGTAGTTGGCATTTACGACAGCAAGTAGCACTACATTGACAAAATATTTGTAGTTATAAAACGCCGAGCCACTTCCTGGTGGCTTCTCTATAGTCACATGCTTGCCATCTGACGCCCCAATGCAACGACTTAAATTCCACTTGTCTTCAATGTCGCTAGCAGTATCGTCCCACTCTGACGGTGTTGCAGGCATCTGAAACAATCAATATGTAGTATTAATATTGTGCTATTGATTTTGAAGAACTCAGGAGAACAAGCGCCCGCTCAAATGGTTAATAACCTTATATTAGATGCAATTTTTTTATGCCAAAATGGGGAAATTAACAGCCCATCAACTTGGGACTTACTAATTATCCATATCGTCACAAAACATCATATTACGAGCTGTCTCAATATCAGTGTCCATCTCCATATTCATTTAATTTGCCAACTCCTTCTTATCAGATTCAGTCCTATTACACCGCATCCCAAACACCATCACTGAAAACTCAAACACGACCATGCACTCCCATCCAATGTACAGTTTCTACTTATTCACATTCAGAACCAACATTTTCTCTTCACACTCCTGGGCCAGTGACAAATATTGTTACCCCATCTTCATTCGCAGAGGTACAGCAGTTACCACGTGATCCTGAGGTAGCTGTCTAGACCATTAATTCGTCAGAATAAATTGTACTAATTACTGACAACCCATTTTCTGAAACACCTGTTATTGTACGCAGAAACGGCTTTCACATGGACAATTTTTTACTTTTTAGAACGAAACATGTTTAGTGCTAATAAAAATAATGTATTAGAATGGAATGCTTTCTTCAGCATCTATAACTTATTTTGTACATTTAGGAGGCAGATATATATTTTACCTTACGGCAGTCAGTCAATCCGCAGATCTGAAATACAGCATATTACTATGGACCTATGTGCAGATAGACTGGATTTAATACAAATTGATATTTGATTTTGTTCTTAAATTTCAGTCATGATATTTCTATAACAAATTATTGCATCACGTATTCACTTCCTTCTTTACAATGAATAAGTTATATTATTTATTTACTTTTTAATATAAAAAGAAAATAAACCTAGTTTACAGCATAAAGAGTGTATTTTACTAGCCCTTGTGTGGTTTCTTTAAGCATCTGTACATAGCCCAACATGTTTCAGGAATATTCTGCGATAAACTTTGTGGATAAATCGCCGAATTAAACTTCAGACCTTCATAACATTCCCCGGTTGCTAGAAATCGCAACGTAAAAGTTAATCGTTTTTTTTTAGCACTAATACTTTCTCGTAATACGGTATCTTGCTTTTTGATATACGGTGTTACCAATTTGAGCAACTCATTAAAACATTCTGTATCCATTCTCAGAAAGTTTCTAAAATCCGCTGGTTCTAACACACTCATTACGTTCATATACGATAGTTTATTTCGCATTAACAGTCGCCTTTTCACCCAATATTTTCTTTTCCTTTTTACATGGGTGTTAACTGTATACACTAATAGTGCAACACATACTTGTTGGTATTTCGACATAACAGGGGCCATAATGCCACTGTTATGACCATCACTCGCGTTCTGAGATCGGGTGTACAATCGGGACGTGTGAAGAAAACCACCCAACTTATATCCGATATTCCCCCCTACACATCAGCCCAGCAGATTGGGTGGCCTGTAGCTGGCTTTATCTGAGATTGAATGGTGTCGAATAGNTTCCCCCCTACACATCAGCCCAGCAGATTGGGTGGCCTGTAGCTGGCTTTATCTGAGATTGAATGGTGTCGAATAGTGGGACTCCGGGTAGCTGGGTGGTCATACCGGAGAATTGCGGGACATGGACAAGAAGTGCCAGCAGTGCATCGATTGTGGCACCGTTGGTCAGAGGAAGTTGCACATACCCGTAAACCTGGCTCCAGAAGTCAGTGATGTACAGATGCACATCAAGACCGTCGCATTGTACGTGCGGCCATAGCGGATCGTACAACGACCGCAGAAAATATTATATGTAATGTTGCCCAAGGTGCTAGGACCATCTGCAATAGTTTATGTGAAGCTGGTCTGCCATAATGCGTACAATTATCCAGATTTACCCTCACACCTCACCATAATGCAGCGCGCCTCCTGTAGTGTAGATATAGAAGCACCAGGAGGGAATAATGGCGAAGGTTGTGTTCAGTAATGAGTCCTGATTCTGCCTTGGAGCTAATGATGGTCGATTGTGTATTCGGCGTCGGCCTGGTGGAGCTGAATATTCCTCTGTATATATGGAAGCGACACTCGGGATCAACTCCTGGGATAATGGTTTGGGAAGCTNGGTGGAGCTGAATATTCCTCTGTATATATGGAAGCGACACTCGGGATCAACTCCTGGGATAATGGTTTGGGAAGCTATATTCTACGGTGGCCGTTCTCCTCTGGTGTTAATACAGGGAACATTGACCAACGCACGGTACATCCAGAACGTCATCCAACCCGCTATACTGCCATTTTTTCGGGGGAAAGGTGGATGTGCCATTTCAGAAAAAGCCCGTCCACACTCAGCTAGTGCAACCCAACATACTTTTCAAGGTGTTCGTCAGCTTCCCTGGCCATCCCGATCACCATATCTCTCCACCATTTAGCATGTGTGGGACTGAGTTGGACGTCGTCTGGCCCGATCTTCTGCACCATTGACGACTCTTGCCAAGTTGAGCCGCCAAGTGCAATGTGCGTGGAATTCCATTCCGCAGGGCGATATTTGTCACCTTTATAATCGTTTACCTGCAAGAATTTCTGCCTACATTCCTGTAGTAGGAGGGCACACTAAGTACTGAACAATCTATTAGTACACCTTTCCAATATATTGTTGCATGTCGCTGCCCGATGTTTCCTTCGCGTGTGAAGGCGCCGACAGCTGGAGGTCAAGTGTGTAACTTATAGACAAAGCGAGCGGCCTATCATAAAGGACGCTGCCGCACACGCCGATAAACTTACCGCCGCTCACTCCTCGCTGGCCCTGAAAAGCTAGTATATTTCTCCATTTATCTCATAGAAATGTCGTCATCGCCACTACTTTTCCCAGAACAAGTTGGATTGCCGAGAACGTTCTAGACGGCACCTACCTCAACCACATGCGGGCCTCTGAGGAGTGAGTGATTAAGAGTCGAGATTTTGGCGTCTCGTGCGACCTTAAGCGAGAGTTGGGCGATTCCGGAACAGCGAGGGACGACTGCAGCGATCTGCGAGAGTGCATCGACGAGCCTGTGTGCAGTGAAGAGTGGGGTTGATCTGCGGGACTGTGAACTGGATGCGTGAGTGAAAATACATTCGGGACGATGGAAACAGACAGTTTTAACTAAATGTGTGGAAATCATTTTAGCAGTTTAAGGGACATTAGGATGAGTAGAGACTGCGACAAAGACTTTAATTGAAATGGAGATAGTAATTAAATATTGCACTAAATAAGAATAATAAGAGTTAATGTGACGCTCAGTCTAGTAAATAACAGTTGTTTGACTGTTTGTAGCATTGAGAATAAATATAATTATTGAATTTAGTTATTTTATTATTTTTACTAAGACCTCCATCCCTCACGAACTCGGATACACCCCTCAGGCGTCCATGCAACATTATTTTCCGGCGGCTATCCTTGTACCAGTGATCATTTCCTATACTTGTACTACCTGTACTGTGTGTGAATAAACATTGGATCTCTTGCGAAGCGTATGTGAAGGTGGTTTTTTTTCTTCCATTTTCTAGTAATGTACGTTTTATTTACTATACTATTTAACGTGCTTTCAATATGCTGATCTACGAAAAGAACACGTACTTCACACGAGACCTTTTTATCGTTTCCAAGTCATCACGTACATTAGAAATAACATTTCGGAGTACTTCAATATAGCTAAAAATGACTTTTTCAAAGCGCTATATGTTAAAATATAAAGATCATATACGTAAAAAAGTACTCAAGGTACCTACTTTGAACTTTGCTACAGACTTTCCACTGATAAAATGATGGCGCTACTGCTTAAAATCCAATAGGTAAACGCAGCACGACGAGAACACTACACGCCGTTTCAAAATCCTGCGTGTAGAGGCGAGGACGCACTTGGTGTGCGTGGAGTGTTGCTCCTATGGCTACCGCACTTCTCAGCCTCAAACGTGGAAAACAGTTCCAGACATCCGCCCCTGACAACAGCTAAATTCGTTACGCAACCATGATAGTACATACGACTTTTTTTAGACGCAGAGCTATAGTTTATTCACTGTTGAGAATTTTTGTATGTCGTGTTGCGGATCTATGTTCTTGTCCATTTTGTATCCATCAGCTCTATGTACAATTATAATTACCACGGACACGATGCCTTTATATATGTGTCACTAAAGTGTAAGTTTGAAGTTGTTAGTGACGCAAATACGTAACTGGGATGCTGTTTCTTAAACTGATATGCAGAAAATAAAATAAAATAAATTTCTTACACAAATTTAAAAACTACTCTTTTGATACAACGTTAATATAAGGAACTCTTTATTATTGTATCGCTGCCAACTTAACTGGGAGCATGCCAGTCAGTACGAGGCGTGTTCAAAAAATAAGGTGACTGTAAATTTCGAGGGCTACGTACATTCGATTATAGATTGTTGTTATTGTTATGTTGGTACACATGTCCTCAACATATGTTGACATTATCAGCCATTTTGTATTTTTAGTTTGTTTGTAACAGATATAAAGGTTAGACGTGTTTTGGTGTGCTTGGCGATTTTTTGCTATTGCAAACAATGGATCAAAGAATCTGTATTAACAACACCGTAATTATGCCTCAGCCACCGTATTCACTGGACGTGGCAGCCTGCTACTTGTTCCTGTTCCCAAAACTGAAGAGACCCCTGAAAGGACGGAGGTTTGCCATGATTGAGGTGATAAAGACCTGGAAGACTTCAATGCCATACCAAAATGTGCATATCATAAGTGCTTTGAGGATTGGCAAAAAGCGCTGGCACAAGTGTATTATATCTGAAGGGGATTACTTTGAAGGGGACAAAATATATATTGATGAATACATAAATATTTATCGAGACAAAGTCATAAAATAACAAGTCACCTTACTTTTTGAACACATCTCGTATATCCGTTTAAAATGTATGCGTTGCGTGCAAGAACTGTTTTCAAAGGCGAATTTTAAATATGATCAGCTAACCTCGAATCAGCTATAGTCTATTCACGGTTACTTCCAACTTTTCTGAAGCCTTGCTAAGTTCTACTTCCAGGAAATTCTTCCGCCTCATGCAAACCAAGCTTAACCTAGTTTAGAAAGTTACACCAAAGGACAACGTACCGCACCGCATTCGTGCGCACTCACTTGAAAAATTTGTTGCAAGGTAAATTTTTCTTGCTAGGTATTACCAACACACTTAAGAGTATTTTATCCCTGTTTTAATTCATATACAGTTAATTATAAATTAAATATTTAATGTATACTTAAAATATAAATANAGTATTTTATCCCTGTTTTAATTCATATACAGTTAATTATAAATTAAATATTTAATGTATACTTAAAATATAAATAAAATTTCAGTTTAGTTAAAAGTATGTCACTTTTGTGTTATTTTATGTTAACTCCCCGTTTTATTCAAATAAATTGAAAATTTAATATTGTTATTTATAAATGAAATGAAAGTAAAAATTCAATTTAACCAATAATAAGGTACTTTTATGCTAACANTGAAAATTTAATATTGTTATTTATAAATGAAATGAAAGTAAAAATTCAATTTAACCAATAATAAGGTACTTTTATGCTAACAGAAGTATAAGACGCTTGTCATACATGATATACTTAGGTGATTATTGAAAGGTTTGATTAAAAAAATGTGAAGAACCGTGAGGGTATCCTCGAACATTCCTTGCCAACGGAAACTTGAGTACACCAGTGAGATGTTCCATAAAAATCAGCCTGATAATTATACTGAAAACATGACACAGAACTGTATATATGCGCTTGCACATAATATTTTAACAAGTACATAGCAAGTATGGATACATGCCATATCTGAAATCGTAGTTGATTTTCGAACGCGGTCATTCTTACAGGCTAAAAAAAAAAATGGTTGTCTTGAAAATCAAAGGTTTTGAGGTATTACTAAAAATATCCACTGTTATTATACTTTTCGATATAATAAACACAGAGTTAACGTGACATTTTTTAAGTTAAAAACAATTTGTTTATAATAACGGTTTTTATGAATATTTCCGAAACAGTGGACGAACTCATTAAATCAGACAAACAAGAATTTTTAAAATTAAAAAATCTTTCGAGTCATTTGAAATTAATATATGACATACATCATTCCAAGTAATTTTTCTCATGCCTCTGTGCCTGATGATTTCGGAATGTCACTACTCTGTAGCCTAATGCAATAAACTATTCATAAAAAGTTTTACAGCGTGTCGGAAACTAGGGTAAAAATTGATTGATCGCACCCATGACTATGAAATGTCAGTCTGTACAGATTTGTCGTAGTGAGTGAGTGAAGAGATTTGGGCGGCTCTTAACACTGAAGTTGCAACACACGTTTTTTGAGATATAAGAATGAATAATTCGTAACACGTAATTTTTATGTTTAACAGGCACAATATTATTTTCCACATGATTAAATTTATTTTGTGGCAGAGATATTTATTTGTTTTAAAACAGAGTCTATAATATTTATTTTGGTTTGCAACAGTATTTATAATTGGCCGCATATTTAAATGACTTTCTGTCTCTACATTGTCTACGTGTACTTAAGGTCATATAACTCTGCATTTTTTTTATCGTTGGGGGCAGTTTTAAGTGGCAGCACAGATGATATTGAATGGTATCGTGTTCTCATGTTAAGTTTTCAAGAAGGAAGACGGACATCTTGTTACGCAACGTCAGGCAGCCAGCCCGGGTGTGCTGTGCACAAGGCATTACATTTAGATTTATCTTAGGGAAGTCCGAGTTCGCACCCCTGAAAATGCAGGCCATCTAATACAAAACGAAGGCTCGAGGTGTTATGAGTAATAAGTATGCCTGTATAAGCCCCTTCCGCGTAGCTTTCAGAGATGTTAGCTAGAACTCGTGAGACGTCCGTTAAGGTGCCATTGGCCTATATGCTANTATTTTAACAAGTACATAGCAAGTATGGATACATGCCATATCTGAAATCGTAGTTGATTTTCGAACGCGGTCATTTTTACAGGCTAAAAAAAAAAATGGTTGTCTTGAAAATCAAAGGTTTTGAGGTATTACTAAAAATATCCACTGTTATTATACTTTTCGATATAATAAACACAGAGTTAACGTGAAATTTTTTAAGTTAAAAACAATTTGTTTATAATAACGGTTTTTATGAATATTTCCGAAACAGTGGACGAACTCATTAAATCAGACAAACAAGAATTTTTAAAATTAAAAAATCTTTCGAGTCATTTGAAATTCATATATGACATATANAATTAAAAAATCTTTCGAGTCATTTGAAATTCATATATGACATATATCATTCCAAGTAATTTTTCTCATGCCTCTGTGCCTGATGATTTCGGAATGTCACTACTCTGTAGCCTAATGCAATAAACTATTCATAAAAAGTTTTACAGCGTGTCGGAAACTAGGGTAAAAATTGATTGATCGCACCCATGACTATGAAATGTCAGTCTGTACAGATTTGTCGTAGTGAGTGAGTGAAGAGATTTGGGCGGCTCTTAACACTGAAGATGCAACACACGTTTTTTGAGATATAAGAATGAATAATTCGTAACACGTAATTTTTATGTTTAACAGGCACAATATTATTTTCCACATGATTAAATTTATTTTGTGGCAGAGATATTTATTTGTTTTAAAACAGAGTCTATAATATTTATTTTGGTTTGCAACAGTATTTATAATTGGCCGCATATTTAAATGACTTTCTGTCTCTACATTGTCTACGTGTACTTACAAGGTCATATAACTCTGCATTTTTTTTTATCGTTGGGGGCAGTTTTAAGTGGCAGCACAGATGATATTGAATGGTATCGTGTTCTCATGTTAAGTTTTCAAGAAGGAAGACGGACATCTTGTTACGCAACGTCAGGCAGCCAGCCCGGGTGGGCTGTGCACAAGGCATTAAATTTAGATTTATCTTAGGAAAGTCCGAGTTCGCACCCCTGAAATTGCAGGCCATCTAATACAAAACGAAGGCTCGAGGTGTTATGAGTAATAAGTATGCGTGTATAAGCCCTTCCGCGTAGCTTTCAGAGATGTTAGCTAGAACTCGTGAGACGTCCGTTAAGGTGCCATTGGCCTATATGCTAGCACCGTAAGCCGTGCGCTTACATATAGCGAAGACGTCACCCAGGGCTGCTGCGCATCCAGAGAGATGCCCCGTTGGCGTACTTTATCATCGGGAACTTCTAAATCTTCAAATTCTACGTTTTTACTACTTATTTCAGCTAAGAAATTGCAAATAATGTTTTTAATATCAACACCGTAAATAAACCTTCTAGAATATTTCTCACGCTGGCATGTTGGTTTTCCTACTTACACGACTTTTTCCGGCATTTACTATGGAATATCTGTACTGAATCCTTGCTCTGCCACTAACTATTGCAAAAATCTTAGTTAAAGGTAATATTTTTGGATGGAATATTAAAGATTATTAGCGTGATTTTTAAACTTTTCAAGTACTAATTTTTTTTATCCATCACGAGTGCACTAGTATTTCAAAGGCAAGAAGAATAATATTTCAATTTCATTGTTAATATTTTCGAAGCCCCAAATAATCTTCTAATTTGTAATGCCATCTGGATCAATTATTTTGTTTTTCTGGTAAAAGACAAGTAATTCTGAGCACAATTAAAATTCCAGATAATTTTTAATACAGTCTCCCATTGTTGTCATTCTGTAGTTTTAGCAAGTTTTCTCGTAATGTTCCAATTAGTGTATGTGTTTGCCCTGTCCACAAGTATTTTGCTACCGGACTGCAGTGTTACGGAGTGTACAAATGGCACACGTTACTTCAGGTTGGTAAAACCAAGTGTGTGTGTATTCCTACTTACAGTCTGGACGGGGCCGGCATAGTAACTCGTTAGACTGCCTTAAAGCGTCACTACAGTGAATGTAATTTCCACTTTTCACCTTGTTATTGGGTTACCAAAGAGTTAAAGGGTCAGTAGTTCTGGTTTCAATAAGCACACTAATTTCGTACTCAGTTTGGACAGTCGTTGGTTGACACTCTATCCAGAAAAGTAGTTACACGTACAACAGCTGTCGCAACGCCAACCTCATTTACACAGACGCATACCGAGCCTCTTTCTCTCTCTGTCAATCATTATTTTGCATTCTACCGTTGTTCTGCCACATCGCACATTGCGGCCCTGCCTTGTTGTGAGCGGTGTGTTTGCAGTGCCGGTGTGTCAGTTACGTCATGTTACGTTAAAAAGTCTTGAGAGCCGATTTGTAGTACTGAAAAGTAACATTTGTCACTTAGTGTGTGGCAAAACTGTACAGTTTACTACGTTTTGCAGTGACTCACTTTGCTTGAAGTTTTTGTTGCAGATCGCTTATTCTGGAATCGCGACGAACGCCATGAACCGAATGTGCATGAAATATTTGCACATTTTAAAAGAATTTGCGGAAATAAAATGTCATCATATTGAGTCAGATTTATTGGCACTGGTAACGCAGTTAACTTTGTTTTAAAAATAAAGTTTATAAAGGTTCATTTATACGTGCTCGTTTAATTTCTCGTTACTGTAACATCTGGAAGACATTGCGCGAGTGCCGTTCATAAATGTTAATAATAGCACAAGGGTTTATCTTTCGTTTTCGTCCATTTGTACGACAGTGCGCAGCTAACTTTAACGGCGGCAAAGGAGCAACAGCCCCAGGCGCATGCGCGTGCACACAAAGAGAGCAGGTAGCCTCTGGAGACGACTGCCGGAGAGGAAACCACCGAGCGACTGGGAATCGCCCTAAAAAAATGTTCCGAACTATTTTAACTTCTCGTCGGCCCTCCGCCCCCGCAGCCATCACCTAACTTCTGCTTCCTCCTCTGTTTTCTTTTCCTCTTCTCCGCCAGCGAACCTCTTCACTCTCCCCTCGAGTGTGTATTTTTGAGCCATTCAACTAGCGCCACGCCCTTCCTCGTGGCTCGTGTTATGACACCAGCGCTGCCCCGGCTACTGTGTGTCGAGCGATGCCCATGCCCTCCGAGGCATGGGCATCGCTCTCTAATTTTCCAGCCTGTCAGGGCGTTGCCTTCCTTAGTTCGTACGATTGTAACTACTTCAATTTGTAAATAAGTATTTTTAACCTTCGGTAAACTGCCTACCTTATTCTTCATAAAATATATTTTATTTATATGCATTTACGTTACCAAAACATAAACACTTCTGATCGTATTTTATTTTAATATTTAAAAGTAAGAAAGTCTGAAAAAAAACTGACGTCCGAGTGTGAGTTAGGTAGCAATTGGTTGAGAAGGGACGGATAGTTTGCTTCAAGATAGTACGCACTCGGGAATCATAAAGTTATAAAGTCTACCTTTACTACTAAAAAATACAACCCTATTTTTTGTAAACATTTTTATATTTCATTTTGAATGTTAAGTTTTAAAAAAAGCTTTTATACGTTACATTACCCACACAAGCAAAATTTCAGTGTTGTGTTTTCTTAAATATGTGTAACTCGTGTTGTTTAAATCCTTGGGATACCTGAAAATAAGTGTTACATCCGTGTACAACCGCACGCATAAACATGCAATACACAGAGAGAGAGAGAGAGAGAGAGAGATAGAGAGAGAGAGAGATAGAGAGAGAGAGAGAGACGGTGAAAAAATGAGATCCCTGAGAAAATCGGCCGATCCGCGGCATCGTCCGACATGATTCTCACATGCGAAAATCCGGGGGCGACTCCAACGGGAATCGAACCAAGTTCGTCTTGGTGGGAGGCGAGTAGTCTAACCATTACAACACCACGGGCCCCTCGCAGACTGGAGACGCACAGTTTTCCATGTGAAGTTCAGTAACTGGTAGCAACCACTTTAGATTCCAATACCTGTCACACTGCTTATTTGGCACGCCAAAGCTCTAAAACTATTCTCACTATGGATAATTACATCGTATGAGTTGTTTGACCCCTTTTTTTCTCTCGCCTCGTTCGCCTTATTCATTCATAACTCTGTGGTGCTGATTGACTTAACATTTATTCGTTGCTTTACAATGCAAGCAAATTGTCACTGTAGATGTACTTTGAAACAACTTCCCTCAAATTTATTAAGTGGTTTCCAATTTGCCTACAGATTAAAATATTGATGGTAATAGTCCGTATAGCTGGAACAGGTAAGCCAGAAACACTACCATTCAATTACAATCCCGATATCCGTAGCGTAGTTGTCCTGGACTGCAAAGTTACGTTCAACGAAAGTGCTTAGTGCGAGTAGTCACGCAAATATGTGCCATTTTTAGGTGTGAATTAAGGTTTGATGGAGTGTGTATGATGTTCCCCAATCTGTCTACTAGTATAATAAAAAAAGAACGAGCTGAAACACTGTTGACCAGTAGTAAATAAAAAAATACCAAGCAAAAGTTTAGTCCAAAATGTTACACAGATTGTTGGGTAAATTGACGAGAAAGTCAATCAAGTTATTGTGGGCCGGGTTGGCTGTTTTTTATCGTACCCTACAAAGCGTGACGTCATACTACATTCAGTCCCTACTACCCTCTCTGACAGGAAATGTGTATTGAAGAAACAGGAAGTGGTAAAACGCCTCAAACTTGAAGATTCGGGATGGTGACCTTTGAGCTTCGCAGTGTGCAGTACAGACCAAAAATTAACTATAGCTGTGCAATGTACATTGTGTCTGAATGCGTTAACATTGTTTTTTTTTGACGCGTGATTTTAATATGGAATATAAATATCACTGTAAAAATTTCGAGGCTCCAATAAATTCTTTTCGTATTTTGAATCAATTTTCATGGCCTTTTCCGTGCTCTGTCCTTACTGACAGCATGAAACATTTAATTTTGCAATATACTTATGAAGGGGCTTTTTTTTTCTAAAGCAAGAAGAGTAAAAAAAATAGGCGAGTAGCTAGTTTACGTGTTCTAGAAGCTCGGGAGCGCTGAGGAAGTCCCGTACACATGCGTCACATTTCTTATCGGCGCATCTAAGGGCTAGGCACAAGGCATACAGTCTTGTCGGCGGCAACTCGCCTCTATGAAATTTTGAGACATGGCCTGCACATTTTGTGGCGTAATCATAAAGAGTAAGGTGTGTTGTGTGTCCTTGTACGACTTTAAACATCTTTTTATGGAGTTTTCATGCTTAAAAAGTGATTGTGAAGATGCCCGTTTGAGCCATTTTCACCATTAAAGCACATTTTTGATAACAATTCACAATATGTAAGTTACGTGTGACACAATCGCAAACAGGAAGAATGCTTAACTGTATTGGCCCAGAAGTGCGCAACGTCAAAAGCTTTCCTGTAGTCTAAGTGATAGAAGGGATTGTTGTGTGGCATTGAATTTAGTAGCGATGTCCTTTATGGTAGCCTCCATAATCTTCACGGCGTCCTCGACGCTGCTGCCATAGTCAGACTAGCGTCTTGTGGCTACCCGCGCTGAACGTATGGCACTGCCTTCGGTCTTGTTGGCGCTACCTCTGAAAAGAGGACTCTCGACAGTGGAGTCCACGGCTGTATTTACTTCTGCGCTAGTCATGTCTACATTAATCCACATACACGCTCACACTTAATTCAGTATGGGGACATTTCTCAAAATGAGATACAATCCCCCCGACCGTCTTGAAGGTGTTAGATGCCGCCAGGCGTGAGTTGTCATTCAATAACGCTCATGCCAACCACTTCACACTCGCCCTCCATATACAATGTCATCATGTGCTGGACTCGTCCCAACTGGCATGCTCGAAATGCTGGCGGGTGGTAGTTACCGAAGGTGAGGGACGGACTACTGGACTGCAACAATAACACCACTAACATTTTTTTTAAAAGTAATTAAAACATATATTTTAAAATGCATAAAAAGCACATCAAGATTAATGTAATAAAACAACTATACATTATTACAATCTTAGCAAAATTACAAAACTTTGTTAATGATGAACAAGGAACACAAACAGAATGATAGTGAAAACATGGAATGTTGAATTTTGAATGCATTAATTATTATTTTCGGCATTGACATAATAATGACCGTAGTTTGCATTCCATAATATCAGTTATTTCACTGTCGGATAACTTTTATTTCAATTTCCAGCGACGTTTAAGTGATTTTAGTACATTTTTTGTAATTTGTCAGTGTTCACTAAGACCACTTTTCATATGTTTTTTACTAATATTTTAGATAGCGTCAGTGTATTCTTTTAATTTTTAGGGATAATTTATTGTTTTATGTGAGTTTTATACACTCAGTTGTAAATTACTGAAATTTAATTTTTGAGCGTATTTTATGTATTAGTTTTTATACAGTTTTATATAATTTTAACATGCGATTTTTAAATCATGATATTTTTAAATATAATATTCTTGACAATCTCATTTGAATAGTATTTCCTTATTCGTAAAGCTTTGAAGTATTAAAAATTGTCATTAATACTATTTTATATATTGCTTTATAATTTTACTCATTATACTTTATCTTCACTTTTATACAACAATTATTTATTTCGTCAAGATTTCTAGAAATATATTTTGCTCTAGTATACTTATCGAATTATTTTGTTTGGCGTAACTACACATTTATATNTCAAGATTTCTAGAAATATATTTTGCTCTAGTATACTTATCGAATTATTTTGTTTGGCGTAACTACACATTTATATTCATAAATAGTAATTTTTTGCAACCATTTTCAACTAATATAACATAGAAAGTTTCTATTTCGTATCATTCATTAAATAATTTATTTAATAATTTTCTTCTGTTTTGGTAATGCATTTTCCTTCCGAGAAACAACTCTATAATTTGAAATTAAACAAGAAGTTACTGATAACTAATAAGCCTACTATCCTCTACATGGGTGCAAATAAAATTTAGGAAAGTTAAGCTTAAATGGTAGGTGGGCATTGACGCCTTATTGACAGCAGTACCATTAGATATGAAACCAGAAACATGTGAAACAGTACCAAGACAATTAAAATACACGAGTGACTTACCCGGGACTCGAATCCAGAAAAACTCGTAAAATTAGGCTAGCTTGCAANAAGACAATTAAAATACACGAGTGACTTACCCGGGACTCGAATCCAGAAAAACTCGTAAAATTAGGCTAGCTTGCAATCAACTGCATTACGGAGGTAGGATTCGGAGCATCAACTCTGGGTGTAAATCAGTCTAATGTTTTAAAATATATGGTTCACTAACTTAAAATATTTACTCGGCCACCATTTTGAAAATAAGTTTTTGAGCTACTAAAACACATACGTTTATATGACCTACCATAACGCTATTTACGTGAAAAATTTGATGAAAATCGGTTGATTGGTCTCCGAGATATGGCATATAAACCTTATTTTACAAAATTGCTTAAAAAGATGTTCTTTACACGATGTTTGTAATTGATAATGCCAGCATAAAAAGTTTGTTTGAAATTGCTAAATTAGTAAATAGAAATGCCAAACGTATAAAAATATTTATATTGCCACCATTTTTAAAATCATTGCATGAACTCCTTTAAATCATGTAACTATAGGTGTGCAACATTTTGTGGAAATTAGTAGAATTATTCCGCAAAAAGGACAAAATTTTCAGTTTACTCACCTGACACCACTTTGCAAAAAAATCCGGCCAAGGAGGATTTCTGTATGCATGTTGTATCATTCGTCCACGAGATATGGCATAAAACCTCCATTGATCGTTTGACGATCTTCATAAATGGAGGGCAAGAAGTTTATATATTAGCACATTAGATTATTGTAATACATAAAATACACAAAGTTAAATTTAAAAATATTATACAGTTTCATAGATATAGCACACTAAGCTAAAATGTTTGTATACACGCCATTCAGAAAATAAGAGACTTGCACACTTAAAATATGCAAATTAATATAGTTGACCACAGTACAATGTCTCCACCAAATTTAAAATTAAGTCGGTTGATTGTTTCCCGAGATATGGAATAAAAACTATACTATTTCATGTGAGGCTATCTTACAAAATGGCGGAGAACTGAAGCTTTACATAGACAATTTTGATGGCTACAACTGATACTGCCAAAATACAAAGTTAAGTTGAAATTTGTTTTGCAGTTTCGTAAATAAAATATTTGGAGCTAAAATGTTTATATAACGACCATTTTGAAGATATGTATGTCTGACTCACTGAACATTTATCAGTTTGCATAGCCTGCCACAGTGCTAATTGTCTGCTAAATTTGGAAGAAATCAGTTGTTTCGGAGATTACATAATTTAAATTTGTCAAGTGATACTATTTTACAAAATATAGGACAAAAGAGACTGTTTGTGTGCACATCTGATTGTTGTAATATATACAGCCATTAAACAAAGTTTCGTTGGAATTAATTATATAGTTTAGACGACATAGCATAAAAAACCAAAATAACTATATGACCACCATTTTGAAAATCAGTGTCTGACATACTTAAAACATATCAGTTTACATTACCTACTGTAGTACATTTTTTTTTGCCATATTTGGTAGGAATCGGAAATTGTTTCCCGAGATATAACAAAAAATTTTTTTATTCGTGTGGCAGTATCTTACAAAATGGAGGACAAAAGAGGCTCCGTATAGTCTCACTTGATATTTTTTATATATACACTCAGCATACAAATTTAACTCGGATTTGATTAAATGATTTCGAAGTATAGCATACTGTGCTATTTTGAAAATAAGTGTCTGACATACTTGAAACATATTTGTACATATAAACTGCAGCTGTACTACTCGACTGCCAAATTTGGTAGGAATCTGTCAATTGTTTCCCGAGAACTTACACAAAAACTTGATTAATTATAATGTAAAAGAATTTTTACATGCAGTACTATATTTCAAAATGGCCACAAAAAGTTTTTGCTTAGCTGATATGATGCTTGTAAGACATACCATCAGCGTACAAAATTGGGCGGAAATTGGCCAAATGATATGAAAGTTATACCAAATAAACATAAAATATGTGTATGGCCACCATTTTGAAAACAAGTGCCTAAAACTTCTTTACTTATCCTTAATTAGCGTATAATAGTATTACTTACTTGCAAATTTGACGAAAATTAGTTAAATTAGTTTTCGAGACATAACATAACAGTTTTGTTTTTCATGTGTAGCTATCTTCCAAAATGGAGGACAAAAGCAGTTGCGTAGNAATGGAGAACAAAAGCAGTTGCTTGGCTTATATGATGCCTGTAGTATATACTGTCAGCGTACAAATTTGGTTTAAATTGGTCAAACGGTGTGGTAGTAATACCAAATAAACCTAAAATATTTGTATGGCCACCGTTTGGAAAATAAGTGTCTAATTATGTTCAATTACTGACATTGACCTTGCCAAACATAGTATTTATTACTCACATGCCAAATTTGGCAGGGTTTAGTAGTTTTCAATATGTAATAACTTTATTTTTCATATGGCGCTACCTTACAAAATGGCGGACCAACAACAATCACCTCTGAATTTAATGTTTACACAATTAGGTTAAAATTGGATGAATGGTTTCCGAAATATGACACATCGTCCTAAATTTTAAAATGGCCGGCATTTTGAAAGTATTCGCCCGATTTTGGCGAAAACTTAATAGTCACGTGTCCTTACTTAGTACTTACTATATGTGTACCGAGTTAGGTAAAATAATTTTCACGCATTCAAAAATTGAATGGGGGGCATACGCCCAGTCACACACACAGAGACATGAAAGTGATCTCATAGGCCTTCTTTCATTCGAAAAGTAGGCTAAAAATGATCGTCCGTTTAATTAAGATAAAATTTACACCAGACTACAAAACTATTTGCATAAATCAAAAGTTATCACAATTTTACTAATTTCAAATGCTTTTTAATTACATGGATATAAAAATAAATTTAATATAATTTTTGTTATATTGTGTTTTAATAACACTTTATTTTATTTAAAATATTATTATATGTAATTTTTAAAATTTATTTTCATCACCAGATTATGATTTAAAATTACTTTCCCAGTTTTTAGCCTACTTTCCGAAGGAAAGAAAGGCTTTTGAGATCGCTTTCCTGTCTGTTAGTATGTGTGTGACTGTGTGTGTCTGTGCCAGTGTGTGTCCCCCTTTTCAATTTTTTAACGCGGGAACCTAATTTCACCATACTTGGTACACATATAGTACTAAGTAAGGACACACAATTTTTATAATTTTTCGACCACGCCGGGTTCTTACTTTCAAAATGTGCGACCATGGTAAAATTTAACCATTCAACCGTTTTAAACCAAATTTTATATTTTGACAGCGCAGGGTGTAAGCATTGAATTCAGTAGTAGATATTTTTGGTCCGCCATTTTGGTTTATAGCACCAAATTAAAAATTAAGCTTTGTTATATCTCGAAAACTACTCTACCAATATTCGCCAAATTTGGCACGTAAATAGTACTAGTGTAGATGATGTAAATTTGTGCAATTGTAGAAGATGAGGCACTTTTTTTAAAATGGCGGCCATATAATATTTTAGGCTTATTTTGTGCAACTATCATACCGTTTAACCATTTCAACCAAATATTTTATGCTGATAGTATCTATTATAGGCATAATATATTCCCAAAAACAGCCACTTTATTCCGTCTTTTCCTAAGATAGTGCTACAAAAATTAATAAAGTTTTTGTGTAATATCTCGGGAAACAATTGAAAGATTACTACAAAATTAGGTAAATAAGTAGTACTGCGGCTGTTGATATATTAAAAATATGTTTTAAGTATGTCAGACCATTATTTTCAAAATAGCGGCCATCTAGCCTTGTTAGCATAGTATAATATTTCTTCGAAACCATGTAATACATTCCAACTTAACTTTGTATACTGGGAGTACATATAATAAACATCAAATGTGTCTACACTGAGCCTCTTTTGTCATCCATTTTGTAAGATGGCGTCACACGAATAAATAAAGCTTTTACATTATATCTTGGGAAACAATTGACCTATTCCTAACAAATATGGCAAACAAATAGTAGTGTGGCAGGTGTTTTAACTAATATGTTTTAAGTAGTTCAGACACTTACTTTCAAAATTGCGGCCATATAGTTATTTTATCTTTGTATGTTATATCGTCGAAACCATTTAATAAATTCCAATGCAACTTTGTATGCCAGATGTATATATTGCAACCATCAAATGTGTAAAAAAAAACATTTTTTCTGCCATTTTGTAAAATAGTATCACATAAAAAATTTAAATTATGCAATATCTACTGAAAAAATTTAATGAAACTAAATTTGGGAAAATAGTAGCACAATGGCAGGCCGTATAAACAGATAAACTTTAAATGGGTCATACACTTTTGTTTTCAAAATTGCGCGCATATAAGCATTTTGACTCCGACTGTTTTAGCTACGAAACTAGACAACCAATTTAAACTTAACTTTGTATGCTGACAGTATCTAGTATATCCATAAAATTTGTCTATAGAAACCCGCATTTCTCCGCCTTTTTTTAAATACAGCCCCACATATAATAATACAGTGCTTATGTCGTATCTCGGGTAGTAATCAACCGATTTATTTCAATTTTGGCGAAGACGTACTATAGTTGGCCATATTAATATATATGTTTTAATTACGCAAGTCTCTTATTTACCGAATGGCGCCTATTCATAAATTTTAGCTTAGTGCTGTATCTAAAAAACTATTTAGGACTAATAGATTTTAACTTAACTTTGTATACTTGCAGTATACAGTCATCGAATGTGCTAGTACATAACTTTTAGTGCTCAATTTATGAAGATCGTCACATAAAAAGTGTGAAGGTTTTAAGCCATATCTTAAAGATCAATTAAATGATTTTCATCAAATTTTTCGCACAGGTAGCGAGCGCTGTGGTAGGCCATGTAAAGGAACATGTTTTAAGTGGTTCAGTGACTTATTTTCAAAATAATGGCAATGTAACTATTTTAGGTTTGTAAACCGTATGATTTGAAACATTAGACAAATTAAATTTGAAGTTAAAGCTCGAATCCGACCTCCGTAATACAGTTTATTGCACGCTAGTTTATGGTACAAGGTTTTCTGGGTTGGAGTCCCAAGTAATGCATGTGTGTGTATGTAATTTTCTCACTTCTGTTGGCTATATTTCTGGTTTCATCTCTAATGATATTGCTTTCAACGAGACGACTATCTACCAGCTCAGCTTTAAGAAATTATTTAAAAATTATTTGCATCCATGTTGAGGAAAGTAGGCTGATTAGTTATGTAAGTAACTTCTTGTTTTGTTACTGTTTTGTCTTTTTGATGTGACTTTAATCGAATGTGTATGAAATAATTACATGTAACATTATATTTTATATTAACTTGTTATTTATAAACTATAAATACTTTTTATGATTATTATAATGTACTAAATAGAAATATTTTTTCAAAAGAAATTCATATCAATTTTAAGTATGATTTTTAGTTTCAAATGAATAGTTGAAATTGTTCANAAGGAAAGAAACGCTTTTGAGATCACATTCCTGTCTGTTAGTATTTGTGTGACTGTGTGTGTCTGTGCCAGTGTGTGTCCCCCCTTTCAATTTTTGAAGGCGGGAACCTAATTTCACCATACTTGGTACACATATAGTACTAAGTGAGGACACATAATTTTTATAATTTTTCGACCACGTCGGGCTCAAAATGTGCGACCATGGTAAAATTTAACAATTCAACCGTTTTAAACCAAATTTTATATTTTGACAGCGCAGGGTGTAAGCATTGAATTCAGTAGTATATATTTTTGGTCCGCCATGTTGGTTTATAGCACCAAATTAAAAATTAAGCTTTGTTATATCTCGAAAACTACTCTACCAATATTCACCAAATTTGGCACGTAAATAGTACTAGTGTAGATGATGTAAATTTGTGTAATTGTAGAAGATGAGTCACTTTTTTTTAAAATGGCGGCCATATAATATTTTAGGCTTATTTTGTGCAACTATCATACCGTTTAACCATTTCAACCANAAAATGGCGGCCATATAATATTTTAGGCTTATTTTGTGCAACTATCATACCGTTTAACCATTTCAACCAAATATTGTATGCTGATAGTATCTATTATAGGCATAATATATTCCCAAAAACAGCCACTTTATTCCGTCTTTTCCTAAGATAGTGCTACAATAATTAATAAAGTTTTTGTGTAATATCTCGGGAAAAAATTGAAAGATTACTACAAAATTAGGTAAATAAGTAGTACTGCGGCTGTTGATATATTAAAAATATGTTTTAAGTATGTCAGACAATTATTTTCAAAATAGCGGCCATCTAGCCTTTTTAGCATAGTATAATATTTCTTCGAAACCATGTAATACATTCCAACTTAACTTTGTATGCTGGGAGTACATATAATAAACATAAAATGTGTCTACACTGAGCCTCTTTTGTCATCCATTTTGTAAGATGGCGTCACACGAATAAATAAAGGAAAATGTAATATAGAACCCTTTGTTAACACCTATTCCTAACAAATATGGCAAACAAATAGTAGTGTGGCAGGTGAATTTAACTAATATGTTTTAAGTAGTTCAGGCACTTACTTTCAAAATTGCGGCCATATAGTTATTTTATCTTTGTATGTTATATCGTCGAAACCATTTAATAAATTCCAATGCAACTTTGTATGCTGGCTGTATATATTGCAACCATCAAATGTGGAAAAACAAAACATTTTTTTCTGCCATTTTGTAAAATAGTATCACATAAAAAATTTAAATTATGCAATATCTACTGAAAAAATTTAATTAAACTAAATTTGGGAAACTAGTAGCACAATGGCAGGCCGTATAAACACATAAACTTTAAATGGGTCAGACACTTTTGTTTTCAAAATTGCGCGCATATAAGCATTTTGACTCCGACTGTTTTATCTACGAAACTAGAAACCCAATTTAAACTTAACTTTGTATTCTGACAGTATCTATTATATCCATCAAATTTGTCTATGGAAACCCGCATTTCTCCGCCTTTTTTTAAATATAGCCCCACATATAATAATACAGTGCTTATGTCGTATCTCGGGTAGTAATCAACCGATTTATTTCAATTTTGGCGAANCATATAATAATACAGTGCTTATGTCGTATCTCGGGTAGTAATCAACCGATTTATTTCAATTTTGGCGAAGACGTATTATAGTTGGCCATATTAATATATATTTTTTAATTACGCAAGTCTCTTATTTACCGAATGTGGCCTATTCATAAATTTTAGCTTAGTGCTGTATCTAAGAAACTATTTAGGCCTAATAGATTTCAGCTTAACTTTGTATACTTGCAGTATACATTCATCGAATGTGCTAGTACATAACTTTTAGTGCTCAATTTATGAAGATCGTCACATAAAAAGTGTGAAGGTTTTAAGCCATATCTTAAAGATCAATTAAATGATTTTCATAAAATTTTTCGCACAGGTAGCGCTGTGGTAGACCATAAAGGAACATGTTTTAAGTGGTTCAGTGACTTATTTTCAAAATGACGGCACTGTAACTATTTTAGGTTTGTAAACCGTATGATTTGAAACATTAGACAAATTAAATTTGAAGTTAAAGCTCGAATCCGACCTCCGTAATACAGTTTATTGCACGCTAGTTTATGGTACAAGGTTTTCTGTGTTGGAGTCCCAAGTAATGCATGTGTGTGTATGTAATTGTCTCACTTCTGTTGGCTATGTTTCTGGTTTCATCTCTAATGATATTGCTTTCAACGAGACCACTATCTACCAGCTCAGCTTTAAGAAATTATTTAAAAATTATTTGCACCCATGTTGAGGAAAGTAGGCTGATTAGTTATGTAAGTAACTTCTTGTTTTGTTACTGTTTTGTATTTTTAATGTGACGTTAATCGAATGTGTATGAAATAATTACATGTAACATTATATTTTATATTAACTTGTTATTTATAAACTATAAATACTTTTTATAATTATTATAATGTAGTAAATATAAATATTTTTTCAAAAGAAATTCATATCAATTTTAAGTATGATTTTTAGTTTCAAATGAATAGTTGAAATTGTTCAACGTAACAATAATTTTGCATAAACTTGAAATCTATTACGGCAAATATAGTTTCAGCGAATATTATATTTAATTATTTAAGGTAATAATTTCTCGCTACTAACAAAGAAATATTCTCCTATTAGTATACTTTTCCAAGTTTATTTCCCTACGAACACAAATACAGTTTTTAAAAAAAATGCCATCAGTGTTGCTTTTCGACAAAACCAAATTTTTTGATGCTGTTCTGGTTAAATACCCGTACAAGCCAAACTGATTGATATAATTACACAAAATGTTAAATGTTTTGCGGAACTAATAACTCTAAATATTTGATATTTATTCCAAATGTATTCATCGTTGTAGTTATGTATGTTATATCATCAGTCGTGTAAGGGGCTTAATTGCCTGTTTTTATGGAACATGAAGAACAGGAGAGTATACAAGTCATACGAAAACGAATCACAGGATGATAACGATGTATCTTAACACATGGTTAGTATATTTTGTTTTACAGGAACTCGGATTCAACATAATGGGTTATACTTGGAAGTAATTTGGAAGAAATAAAATTATAAACGTTTATACTACCCAACATCGTAAAGGAAACAAAAGCCTTTGATAAAATACCTGATAGAGAGATGCTGATATCACCCAAGCAATTTAAGCAACTGAATAAAATTATTTTATTTGTAAGTATATATATGGTCACCATTTTTTTTCTTTAAGCGTTATTGGTATTATATTAAGTTGTTTATCATTAAATAAGTACGTTTTAAGTTTTATGTATATCGAAATCTTAGTATGGGGACAGAACGATACTTACCAATCCAATGGCTGAGATTCTAAAACTGGCTGAAGCCCTAATCTACGAGTAGCGAGTATATTGGCTACAAGATTTCTTCCTGTCATAACATAGACGGAATAAGGTTGAAACATAGCTAATTTACTATTTTATGAAACCTTGCGTAGCCTATGACAAAAATTGACATTTACGTTAAAAAAAATAGAGAAAATGCTATAACTACAGATTATTTTGAAACAGACCATTTCGTACGTTTTGTGCCTCCTTAAAAAATTCTATAATAAAAAATTAATATTCAAATCGAAAAAGCATAGAATCGAACCAAATTTTACATACTCCAGTGCAAATGATTCAGTTATTAGTTTATAAACTTCATAGTTGTTATCGTTCGATTTATAGTTTGTTCGCGAAACACGTAATGTTTCGATATGTTACCAAGTACTGGCTATGCCATGGGCGGTGGGTTAAAATGTACCCTTTGGAGTTCAGAACGGTCTACAATCTCAATCACAGGTAAAATAATTTTATTTCTCGACTACAGTATTACGGTTTTTTTGACGCTACAGATTTTAATGTTCCCAATTAATATTCCAATAGCTAACTGAGTCCTTCACAACGCATATAAGGCTAGGAGTCAAAAAGATCACATGTTCTTCAGTTTTTAGTACAATTCTCGGCACCTGCTAGCTGCGATTATCCATTTAGTTTAAATGGCAAACCTCTCACACGCACCCACCAGGTTTGTAATCACTTCTCATTTTAAAAGCAAAAAATGCAAAATTACAGGTTTTGAACGCAACACTTAAAGAGACTCGATTTACTGCCACAGACTGACTCGTTTTTACGTTCAGACAAGCCGAAAGGAAATTGGGAGTGGAGGAAGGAGAANCGTTTTAAGTTTTATGTATATCGAAATCTTAGTATGGGGACAGAACGATACTTACCAATCCAATGGCTGAGATTCTCTAAAACTGGCTGAAGCCCTAATCTACGAGTAGCGAGTATATTGGCTACGAGATTTCTTCCTGTCATAACATAGACGGAATATGGTCGAAACATAGCTAATTTACTATTTTATGAAACCTTGCGTAGCCTATGACAAAAATTGACATTTACGTTAAAAAAATAGAGAAAATGCTATAACTACAGATTATTTTTAAACAGACCATTTCGTACGTTTTGTGCCTCCTTAAAAACTTCTATAATAAAAATTAATATTCAAATAAAAAAAGCATAGAATCGAACCAAATTTTACATACTCCAGTGCAAATGATTCAGTTATTAGTTGATAAACTTCATAGTTGTTATCGTTCGATTTATAGTTTGTTCGCGAAACACATAATGTTTCGATATGTTACCAAGTACTGGCTATGCCATGGGTGGTGGGTTAAAATGTACCCTTTAGAGTTCAGAACGGTCTACAATCTCAATCACAGGTAAAATAATTTTATTTCTCGACTACAGTATTACGGTTTTTTTGACGCTACAGATTTTAATGTTCCCAATTAATATTCCAATAGCTAACTGAGTCCTTCACAACGCATATAAGGCTAGGAGTCAAAAAGATCACATGTTCTTCAGTTTTTAGTACAATTCTCGGCACCTGCTAGCTGCGATTATCCATTTAGTTTAAATGGCAAACCTCTCACACGCACCCACCAGGTTTGTAATCACTTCTCATTTTAAAAGCAAAAAATGCAAAATTACAGGTTTTGAACGCAACACTTAAAGAGACTCGATTTACTGCCACAGACTGACTCGTTTTTACGTTCAGACAAGCCGAAAGGAAATTGGGAGTGGAGGAAGGAGAAGGTAAAACTATGGACTTTGTCAAAACGAAACTTTAAACGTGTCGTTCGTATGATGGGCTCGTTAAAACGCCGTGTGGAAAAACCGATAACTTTGGTGTGCCTTAAGTGCTTCGTCTTACATAAAGCGTCTTAACTGTGATGTGCGCGCCTCGTAAAATTTGCATAAGTTGGTGCTTATTTGGCCAGTAAATGAGAAACTGATCCGAAAACCAAATTTGTTCAAGTTAAACAAGAAGTTAATGATGTAACTCAAAAGCATACTTTCTTCTACATTGATGCAAAAAATGTTTTATTAAGTTCTTAAAATCTTTGCTAGTAGGTAGACCTTGACGTCTCATTGACAGTAATATCATTAGAGATGAAACCAGAAACATATGCAACAGTACTAAGACAATTACAAATACACACGTGCCTTACCTGAGACTCGAACCCAGAAAACCTCGTCCCGTAAGCTAACGAGCAATCAAATCCATTACGGAGGTTGGATTCGAAACACCAACTTCGGATGTAATCAGTGAGTGAAGAGATTTGGCCGGCTCTTAAACAGCGAGGTCTTGAGAGCCGATTCGGACGTAATAAATCTAATGTTTTGATTGCTAGTGTTTATTAACCAAAAATATTTTTAGGCCGTCATTTTGAAAACAAGTGTCTGAGCCACTTAAAACACGTAAGTTTACATGGCCTAACGTAGCGTTACTTGTGTGAGGAAATAGGTGAGAATCGGCTGATCGGTCTCTGAGATGTAGCACAACAGCTTTATTTACTTATTTGATGCTATCTTAAAAATTACATTTAAAAAATCGTGTNTTCAAAGGTTCTTTTCAAAAGTATCGAAGATACCGTGAATGGATTATATACAATGCTTCTAACAGATACTGTCAGCATAAAAAGTTTTGTTTAATTTGGTTAAATAGTTTAATATATATTGTTACGTGGTAAGTCGGGGTCTTAAGAGGTAGCCTGCAACTATGCAACCCTATTCTCGTATCCAAAAACTAGACTCGCTTGGCTGCAATTTCATTTCACTAAAGGCAACAAGGTGGATCTTTCTAATACTTAAGTTCCAAACAGGACCTGCTGTGATTATGTCGGAATATACTGGTGCATTATAAATTATACTCTATTCACACATTTAATCTAAAACCAATATCACTCATGGTCTGTTAGTGATAATTACAACCATTTTATAAAAAATAGGAACTTCAATAATAAAAGCTGAACGGAAGTTCGCTCATATAGATTTTTCTTAAAAGAAAAATTGTTGAGGAACACCCAATAACATTAATTAACAAATAATAATTAAGAAAAAACAGTTAATCCAACAGAGAGAATTTATTCTAACATTCAATGTAAATTTAATTTAGAGGTGTTNACCTGCTGTGATTATGTCGGAACGTACTGGTGCATTATAAATTATACTCTATTCACACATTTAATCTAAAACCAAAATCACTCATTGTCTGTTAGTGATAATTACAACCATTTTATAAAAAATAGGAACTTCAACAATAAAAGCTGAACGGAAGTTCGCTCATACAGATTTTTCTTAAAAGAAAAATTGTTGAGGAACACCCAATAACATTAATTAACAAATAATAATTCAGAAAAAACAGTTAATCCAACAGAGAGAATTTATTCTAACATTCAATGTAAATTTAATTTAGAGGTGTTATCAAGTNAGAAAAAACAGTTAATCCAACAGAGAGAATTTATTCTAACATTCAATGTAAATTTAATTTAGAGGTGTTATCAAGTTAAGACCTTAAATTCTATTTCGTCGCGCACACAGAAAATCTTAGCTAAATCAACGCAGGGAGTTCAGCNTATCAAGTTAAGACCTTAAATTCTATTTCGTCGCGCACACAGAAAATCTTAGCTAAATCAACGCAGGGAGTTCAGCGTTAACACTAACTTAACAGCAACTGACCGGACTTGAACTAAACTTAACAATTTGTGCCGAATCTCTGGACTTGATACGCCTGGCACTTTACTTGAACTGGAATGAACTAACCTCAACATGTTCTCTGCACAGACGTCACGTCCCGGCGGTGCAGTTGTCCTCGCCAGGACCTGGAGACTTCATTCCCCCCGGAGTCCTAGATCTGTCCTCTCTGGCTGCAACTACGGAACTCCCCGACTGACCCAAAAACACGGGTATTAAAATGCCGCGTGCACACGGCGGCGAGCCCAGAGGAACGTGTGTTCATCAACTTCCAGCGTGGCCGTCGCTGGAACCCGACACATTTCCGCGAACGGGAGGCCACGTAAATGGCTCGAAAACTTGCCAGCTGCCACAACACCAGAGCCCGATTTCTGTGTGTAATCGGAACACCTGTGCGGATAGTTGTCAGCAGTTNCTTGCCAGCTGCCACAACACCAGAGCCCGATTTCTGTGTGTAATCGGAACACCTGTGCGGATAGTTGTCAGCAGTTTGCCCCGCACGCGCCCTCCTGTCTGTGAATACAGACGCACTTCCCTGTTCCACTCGGCATGCGGGGCAAATTTTCCCAAACTGCATGCCTGAAGCTAAAGTTGAAAAATCCAGCCGCAATATCATGACAAACTTATCAAAATATTTATATGGACGTTATTTGAAAAACAAAATACAGTGTCTGATACAATTTAAATTAAGTAAGTTTTCATGATCTTCTATAGCAAAAATGGCGGGCAAAATTTTATGAAAATAGGCTGGATTGTTCCAGAAAAAATGCAAAATGTTTAAGTTTCTCACCTGCACTATTTTGCAAAAGAGGATCTACGTATGCGTAATTTATGCTTCTAATGACTACTGTTAGTGTACAAAATTCTGTTAAATTTTTTTGACTTGTTTAACTGATATAACATACTAACATAAATTATTTAAATTATCGCCATTTAAAAAGTCTTGCTGCACCTCAAACGTGTAAGTTTACATCCCCTACTGTAGCACTACTATAAATTAAAATGTGGTGGGAATCTGTTGATTGGTCCTCAAAATATGGTATAAAACCTCTATTTTTTTTCATGCAATGATCTTCATAAATGGAGGGCAAAAAGGGTATGTATTAGCACAGCCGGTGATTGTCACAGATACAGTATACAAAGTTAAGTTAAAATTGGTAACATAGTTTCGTAGATATAGAACACTAAGATAAAACGTTATTATAGCCCACGTTCTGAAAATATGTGTCTGACAGGTTTAAAAAATATAAATTAATATGGTCTACAACAGTAAAAGTTATTCGCTGAATTTGGTGGGAATCAGCTGATTGTTTCCCGAGATAAGACAAAAACTTTATCCTTTCATGTGGGGCTATCTTACAAACTGGCAGAGAAATAAGAGACTGTATAGAAAATTCGATCGTTATAATAGATACTGACAGAATACAAAGTTAAGTGGAAATTTGTTTCGCAGTTTCGTAGATGAAACATACCAATAAAAATGTTTATGTAGCTGCTATGATGATAATAATAATAATTGCCTGACCCACTCAAAACATATCAATATACACGGCCTGCCACAGTGCTGATTGTTTGCCAAATTTGGTGGGAATCTGCTGGTTTTCTCCGTAGATTTGAGATAAAAAAATTTAATTTGTCATGTGATACAATCTTATAAAATAGCAGACAAAAGAGACGTTCTGTGGACACATTTGATAGTTGCAATATATACTGCCAGCATACAAAGTTAACTTGTAATTAATTTAATGGTTTTCGACGATATAGCATACTAAGTTAAAATAACTATCTATATCACCGCGCCATTGTGATAATAAGTGCCNTGTAATTGATTTAATGGTTTTCGACGATATAGCATACTAAGTTAAAATAACTATCTATATCACCGCGCCATTGTGAAAATAAGTGTCTGACCTGCTTAAAACATGCCAGTTGATATCACTTGCCGCAGTACTACTTGTTTTCCAAATTTGGTAGGAATCGGGTAATTGTTTCCCGAGATATGACAAAGACTTTATTTAATCGTGTATGGTTATCTTACAAAATGGCGGACAAACGTTGCAATGTGAAATTTGGTGGTAATTAGTTGACAGTATGATAGATATACCATAGTATAAACCTACAATATTGATATAGCCACCATTTTGAAAAAAAATATAAATAAATATAAATTGACTACGTTTATATGACTTACCATAGTGGTACTTACTGGCCAAATTTGAAAAGAATTGTTTGGGTAGTTTTCGAGATATCACATAAACGCTTTTTTGTGTGATGCTGTATTCTAAAATGGCTAATTAAACAATATATCTTAAAATACAATGCTAGCTTTATTCACTGCCGACACAGAAAATTTTATTTAAATCGGTGGAATGGTTCCCGAGATATGACATAACCCTAATTTTCAAAATATCTTCCATTTTGAAAGTAAGTGCCCGGTGTGGTCGAAAGCTATAAAAGTAAGATATCTATACTTACTAATTACTACATGTGTACAAAGTTTGGTGAAATTCTGTTCACGCGTTCAAAAGCGTTTAGGGTACACACACACCCACACCCCTACACAGACAGACACACAAACAGGAAAGTGATCTCATAAGTCTTTCTTGGCTTCGTAATATCGTAATTGTCGTAATGTTTATTCATGGGAAAAGGACTCTATGTACAGGTGGTTCTCTCATGTCGACGAGCATTTTGATTGAAGGTGAGAACTCAATCGCATAATCGATACTCGTGACAATCAGGCAGCGATGATGCAGGTCGCGGTTCCTTGTTCGTTGAGGTCAAAGGAAGGCCATTGTATTCACAATCAATCTCTGCTGTACGACAAGAGGGCGCTTCCAAACCGAAGTCCACCTCTCCACCTTGCAGTGCCAAAACGATGACTGTATTTTTTTTTTTTACATAAAAGTGTTTCTTTTTACAATAATGAGCCCAACTTATGCCCACAAAAGACCTTCTGCATATCTATTTTAAAATGTAAAGTATATAGGAGCACTCTGAGAAAACATATGCATTCACGCAAGTAGTCAAAGATAATTGAAAAACATGCAGATACCATTGCATATGTATATATATATATTATTCAGTAAGNGAAAACATATGCATTCACGCAAGTAGTCAAAGATAATTGAAAAACATGCAGATACCATTGCATATGTATATATATAATTCAGTATGNTTATTCAGTAAGCTTGTAAGCATATGTATTTATACACAGAAATATAAAATTATTTTTAATTTATTTTATGCATAACTATGTATATTCCTATCTGATATTTCTATGTTTAAACTTATTTATGTTCAGATGGCCCGAGCATTGGAGGTGAAATCAGAGAAACAGAGGCCAATGTTCCGGCATGCAGTAACGGCAGTTAGTCCGTGCAATGACGACGGTGGAGATAGCATCCTGGACGTCTTGAGGAAGTTTGAGGCCACAATGGAAGACATCGCGGCCAGAGTCTGTGCTAGGAAATCCAGTTTTGTCCACATAAGCCTCGGGAATGTTGGGAATGTGACCGGACAGGGCAATTGAGAATCCAGTGTCCGCAAAGGAACTGCAGGACCCAGCAGCCGTACCCGAGTACTACTGAGAGCCTGTTGAGAAGACTGGAGACGGCAGTAGGGGAATTTTTGAACTCCGTAGAGGTTGCGACACCTGTCTCTCGTCGACGGAGGCGCCGAGAATGCTGGAACGGCGGAAAGGAGGGATACTTTACGATCCTGGTGTCCAGAGTTGCCACTCGAGACTAGTCATCGAGGAACTGGCCACACAGCTGCACTAACAATTTTAACTGACAGCTACAGTAATGCCTATCCAAATCACAGGCCTATAGAAACTTCTGGCAACATCCTATCTGAGGTAACGAAAAAAGATCCCTCTATGGTGGAAAGAAGAACAAGGATACAGGAGTCACCCCACTGTTAACGCAGGCGAGGCAAAGAGAGAGGGACTGTTAACAGACGAAGCTGCACATATGCGTCTTCGGGAGAAGGAAGACATCCAGGAGGCAGGAGACGGACATATCACAGTGTCTATTGGCATCAAGATGAACACTCGATGTGGTCTGAGAATTGCTGGCGATGCATTCAGGGAAGGATGGCTAGTGTGGCTGTATGAAATGAAACACCTTCGAGATAACAAATCTCAGTGCCAAGGATGTTTGAAAGTACTTACCAAATTTTGAAGCGAGTAAGTGATACTTCCTTCCAGATCTGTAGCAAGGATTCCTTGAAAGAAAAGTCTAAGGTTGTACACATTTAACGACTGGCGCTATACGAAGATCCAGATGTTGTAGAGTCTGTTGGGACGAACAGACTTAAGGAGGGGGCAGTATTACGCGCGCAGACCCTCGCATCAGGCGCGCGAGGCCCGGCCCTCACTCCACAGGCGGTCTACTCCAGGCGGCCGATTGACTGGGGAATGATTGACGCTGATCTGACTGGCTTACAGCCCCTCCTCCTCCGCCCCTGCTGGAGAAGCCGACGACTTGGGATGAGACGCAAGAATATTCTGAGAACTAGGACCCTCGGCGCAACGTGGCATTTAGAGAAAATTTTGGGCGATGGCCTACGACACTATAAACGCAGCCGCAACTGGAGGGTCGGCAGTCTTTATGTGAAAGCCAATTTGCTGGGTACGATAATCGAGCGACGTCTGGTCCAGTGAGGGACATCAGCGAAGGGGGCGGATGATGTCGGGAGATTGCGAGACGACGGTGGACGAGGTGTTTGTGGTATGAATAGACGAGCTCGGAGAACTCTAGAACATTGCGTACTGGTGGGACCTGGCCTAAACTGAGGTGGGACTGTATGAACATGTGATACGGACTTCATTGTAAATATTGGAACTGGTAAATATGGACATATAATTTATAAAGCAATTCATTAAATTTTGATACACTGTCTTTTATTACTGATTTAAGTTATTTAATTGCGTTAATTTCTTTGAGGGAACTGTAAATTGTGCTAATTGAATTTACTAATTGTAATTAGCAAGAGATATACATTTTTGTGAGATACTGTGACTATAGTATTTTCTTTGTAATTATTTCTTGTAAATTAGGAAATTATAATCAACTCTTTCATTAAATTAAGACCTCCACCCTTTAACGAACCTGCTTTAGCCAACTGACTTTGAGAAAGTTGTAACAATACAATCACAGTGACAACTAAAATGGGAATTGTATTTGTTATAAACACAAACATCTTGAAATTGAGGTCACATATTACAAGTCACCTCGCAGAGTGATAGTGAATATGTGTGAATATGCACATGTGTTTGTATCTGTGTATAGTTAAAAGTTTAACAACTGAATGTTACACATTGCTTGCTGTAGCATTAAAAAGTGTTTGAAACTCATATTTCCACAAAAAGTTATGAAAGATTAAGGTTTATTTAAAAAAAACGCTGTCATATTAGCTTAAATAAAACACCCACATGCCTACAATATATGGACATTAAGAAACAACCAAACCTTTCTGCACTCTTCTGGACGTGGAATTCTTTTATCATTGCCGGAAACAAATTCCCTCATCACATCTTGAAGGTTCAGTGCCTGTGTCTACATATTAAAGAGTAATTTTTCACTCAGTGCGTAAAATAGCCAAATACGAAAAAATTGAGAACAAATGTCCTGTTTATTTTGATCTATTTGCTATCAAGCATCATATTATCGCCTGATTACCAAACAAATCAGATGTGCTCAGCGAACTAATACAAAAAGTTGTGAGCTGGTGTTCTAATATATTTTATCCCCACCACCTACCGTATGGTCAAGAACGTTAATATATTAATTATATGTAACATTTTGTAATGTGATGGTAATATAAAATGTAATGAAAAATCCCAAAATATATTAAAAGACTTAATAAAAATTATTATTTTTCACTATAAACAGGCATGTCTAGTGATGAGTTTTTAGTCGGTGAGCTACCCATAAAGTTAAAAAAAAAGGGGGGGGGCATAATTAAATAAAAATAAAAAATGTGCTCAACGGGAAAAAAACATAATTATTGTCTTTGAAAGTGGTGGTAAGTTACAAAAACAAAAATTATGTCCTAAATATTTACTTTAAAATCTACGAATGTTTGTTTATAAATTTCATCAAGGAATACCAAAACAATAATCTGAATTCTAGAGAGGGCAGTTGACACATATGTCATTCTTATAACACTGGTGTTTCTAGAGCAGAATTCGTAAATACAACAAAAAAAAAACATGACAATATTCATAAAAATACCAACCAGCACGCAAAGACAACCGGCTCGCAATTGGAACACAAGCTGACTCAATATTATTTTCAGTAGACATTTTAGGATGCATTGTTGCATCAAGGGGCTGATCTTGTCAGCAGCAAATGGTTTACGCAAACTGCTTGGAGAAATGTTAGTGCCACTACCTAGAAAACAATGGAACTATTGTAACAGCGGATGAGTTTATGAACTCTTTGTAGTAGCTTGAAACATGTGTAACAACTTATCAATGTGCTAGTGTTCAACCTGTATGACAGCTTGGCAAAGCCAGACAGTGATGCTACAGCAACAGGCCATGTTTTTTGTTTTATTTAACAGAGTAACAGTTAGTTTATACCTAAAATAATTTCGTTTTAAATTCCATCTTGTAAGTTTTTTCACTGATCGTGGCTCGGGGCAGACTTTGTCGAAACTTCAGTTTTGTGGACATTTGGTGACTGAACCTGACAGCAAATATACTTGACGTTGAAATACGATAAAATGTAAGGCTTCTCTAAGATACCTACGCATCAAATATGAGGCCGAAAGGTGACCTCGCCCAGAAATGTTGGCGGACGAAATGCATTCTCTACAACCCCCCCTCCCTTCACACCAAGGCGAACCGGGTTCGATTCCCGGCGGAGTCGCTCCCGGATTTTCGTATGTGGGGATCGTGCCGGACGATGCCGTTTGTCGGCGGGTATTCTTAGGGATCTACCGTTTCCCCCGCCCTTTCATTCCGGCGCTGCTCCACACATACACACACCTCACTTCGCTCTCATCGGCACTCAAGACCTCGCTGTTAAGAGCCGCCCAAATCTCTTCACTCACTCACTATATCCCCCAACCCTCAAAAAGTCAGTGTAGGGTCAACTATACCCTGCTGCTTCCCTTGCTCCGGGATATTGTTTGTTTTTGTTCACGCTACAATAATTAAGATATGATTAATGAGAAAATATTTTCTCCACATATCGACTTACCTAATGTGAACAGACTCCACGGAATAGTTGCTGACACAGGTGTAACCAAGAGGATTTATGGTGATTGTAAGGCCCTTTTTTTTTAGCACTTGCTATAAAGCTCAATAACGGCACGTAATTATAAAGTTATAGGTTTCCAACATCATTTCTAATCCATGTCTTGAAATGACTTAAAGATCAGATTGAAAGGTGTAATATTTCATAATATAATTATGTCATTAATATTTCTATTTCATTATTTGCATACAATTATTTAATATTATAAATTTAAAGACATATTTCATACTTACGGTTACATATAATTGTATAAATTTGAAGGTTGTATGTTTATATTAACTTAATTCCAAAATATAATATAGCTGAAATTGTAAATAATAACCAGACATGTATGCTAATCTTCATGGTTGATATTATTATAGCTTAGAATATACCTGTCTGCACATTTATTAGCCCTCCGCCATATGTAACGATACCTTTACCATAGGTCCGATCACATTATTGATGCGTTAATCTAGAGGGAATGTGAAATTGCTACAATTTGGCTCTTATCAGTATAAACCAAACAGAAATTAAATGAATTAAATTCTGTGTTCACAAATTTAAAAGTAGCACTTCTAGTGCGACGTTATATTATTATGAAACAACTTATTTTCTTAACGAGTTGTNGTTCACAAATTTAAAAGTAGCACTTCTAGTGCGACGTTATATTATTATGAAACAACTTATTTTCTTAACGAGTTGTCAACTTTGTTGATAGCATGCCTGTTTTTTGTGTCCGTACAAATACACGTAGTCTCGAGGAGTGCCTTTTTTTTCTTTCAAACGTTGATTCCGAAAGTGCTCAACCACGAACAGGTGGCATAAGGAAAATAGGGTAGAGTGTGCATGCGATCTGCGCAGTTGCCATTCCTAATGTTCCATTATTGGACGGTTTTTCTAGTTCTAATGAAAATATAATATATTTTCAAGTTTGGTAAAAGTAGAGGGTAAGTATGTTGAAAATTCGAATGCAAACAAACACGTTCATGAATTTTGAACATGTAACTTTGACAGTTGTACTGGCAATAGGCGAGTCTAAGTCGGTGACATGCGCAGAAGACGAAAATCAGTCTACCTCATCTTTATTCTATGGAACAGGCTACGTGTACAATTAAGCATAACTACAGCATATGTTTAAAAAATGACGAATAAAACTTAATTAAAGTGCCGTTGCGAGAGGATAGTGGCGGCAAGTAGTGATGGGAGTATTCGAGTTCAGAATGTCAAATAATTCGATTCCTAGGAGTTCTCGAGATATCTCGAACGATGGCCAGAGTATTCGAATACTTCTAGCCGAGTGATTCATGAGTAATCAGTACTCAAGTCACGTCTCGGTCTCCACGAGTACTCGAGTTCTCGTGCAAATGTTACGTCGTACGTTCCAAGCTTGGTCTCGAATGTTTGCAGACATAATCGCATTTTCCAAATTTGATAATTATTTTACTGAAGTCAAACTATTCCCATGTGTTCTGTGGTCCATTATTATATTACATAATAGTTATTAAATTCGGTTATTTCTACATTGAATACACTATTTCGTGTCTATTGTGACTTAGAAGAAAAAAATTTTTGTGCTGTATTTTATTGCCTTTTATATAGTTGCCTGGCATCGGCAATCGCCACTCCTCAACTGCGTCTTATCTTGATATAGTAATGCGAATGGAAACAGTCTGCCACGAGAAAATTAAAAAAAAAGAGGGGTGGGGGCATTCGACTCACGTAAACACCACCACGGAACTTAACAGTTCTCGAACTCAACAAGTNAAAAAAAAGAGGGGTGGGGGCATTCGACTCACGTAAACACCACCACGGAACTTAACAGTTCTCGAACTCAACAAGTTAGTTAAATTTCTCGATTCTTACGAGTATTAGAATACAAAGTATTCGATTGCTGAACATGTTGGATTGTGGCCGTGACTAGCGGCCAGACGGCCGGCCGGCCGGCAGAGGAAGGACGACTGCTGTATCGCCGAGAAGAGAGCAGGCAACCGGGCGGACAGGCGGAGTGAGTGTTGTGCAAGTGACCCCGGCCGGCCGCACGTGGGAGGCGGCGTGGGCTGCCGCCCGCCGGACACATTCAGGACAACTTCCACCACCAGCAGGTGAGCCCGCTCTCTCGCCTCTCCTCCCACACGCGCCCTGCTGGTGGCGGGGGAAATACTAGTTATTGTCTCTGCGTCGGCTACCGTCCTCTGTTCTATCACCTCCCTGACTCCGCCCTGCCTTGCCGTGACGTAGCTGCATGCCCTTATTCGGTTATCACGCACTCCCGGCTCTTTTCTTGATTACATTACAACTGTACGTGCAACGGACATTTTTGTATGCTCTATGGGCGCGCAGAAAAGACGGTTAATGTCGTTGCAACAAAAAAATTACTATTGAGCCCTGTCCTTAAACGTTTATTTTGTAGTAGAAGTTAATAATTAAAACAATTTACGTCTTATTTCACAATAACGCAAATGTTCTTTTGAAGTGTCAATGATAACATAGCCTCTATAGACAATTCACGGTTACTTCCAACTTTTCTGAAACCCTGCTTAAGTTCTACTTCAAGGATATTCATCCGCTTCATGCAAATATAGCTTAACCGAGTCCAGAAAATTACACCAAAGGGACAACGCACAGCATNATATTCATCCGCTTCATGCAAATATAGCTTAACCGAGTCCAGAAAATTACACCAAAGGGACAACGCACAGCATTCGTGCGCACTCAGTGTAATATTATTTTTTATAAGAACTATTTCTTACTAAGAGTTACCAACACGCCTATTTTCTCCCTGTGTTTGTTCATATTAATTACTAATGCTCTATTATAATTGATAGATAATACATAAGTAAAAGTTATATTTCAACCAAAAACAAGGTACTTTTAGATTAACACGAATATAAAACGCTTGTGATACATAACATATTTATAAAAAAAAATGAACACTTCATACATGGGGTGATTTTTCAAAGGTTTGATTCGAAAAGTGTGAAGAAACTGCGAATAGACTATAAGTAATGATGCCACAGCTAATGTTGTATAACGCTAAAAATAACACGACGAAAAACAAAATATCTGTGTTATTATGACATTAAAGTGATGTCCACCCAACACGAGTTTACACTGACTTGACATTTCAAAATGGCGGATGCTAGTAAACAGCGATAACCCCGTAAAATGAGACCACTATATTTGAATTTTAAAGCATATAATGATAACTGAATGTAACTTAGACCAGCTTTCAAACCGTGCAAATCAGTTTAAGTGTGTCAAATATGCATATTTTTCTGAAGGATTAAGTATTTCCACACAAGGAAAAAGAGTACTTCAGTTTGTCATTGGCACACCTACAATATGAAACGCAATCCACCATGTCTAAATAGAGTAATTGGTAGAACGGTATGCACTTAAGGAGCGGGTTCGATTCTCCCTTATGCCATTATTTTTTTCTTCTTACGGAATATTTATTTTTGTGACAAAATAATTTGATTGTTTTAAAGCAAAGGGAATACAAAANTAATTTTATTGTTTTAAAGCAAAGGGAATACAAGAAAATTTGTAACACAAGAGTCAACATCAATCGAACACAAAATTTGTTTTGCCGCAACATCAACACCACCTTAATGTTGACAGTGCAGCAAGCAGGTAAAGTTGTTACAAAATTACTTAATATTACAGTTACATTAATAGCTTAACATTATATTACATTAACAGCAACATTAGTTACTGACGGCTCACAGATAACAAAAATGTACTCTAACTTGTAGCATTATTACTGTTGGCACAACGTTTATAGGCTTTTATCTGTGTAAGCATTGCGACTGGGAAACCAAACTCTAGAGGTTATTTTGTAGCGTGTACCTACTAAAAATTATGAATTTGACACACAAATCTATGAAGCCAAAGCATACTTGGATAACCATAAATTTATATATATTTGCACCTACTGTACGGAAATAATGGAAATTAAGGAAATGACCTGTACGTCTAGACCGATCTAGGTGGCGCAGTGGTAAACCACTGAACTCTTAGTGGGAAAGGCCCGGGTTCGATTCCTGGTCCGGCCATCCTGATTTAGGTTTTCAGAAATTACTCCAGGCGATGGCATGGTCCCTTACTNGCGCCCTGCTGGTGGCGGGGGAAATACTAGTTATTGTCTCTGCGTCGGCTACCGTCCTCTGTTCTATCACCTCCCCGACTCCACCCTGCCTTGCCGTGACGTAGCTGCGTACCCATATTTGGTTATCACGCACTCCCGGCTCTTTTCTTGATTAAATTACAACCGTACGTGCAACGGACATTTTTGTATGCTCTGTGGGCGCGCAGAAAAGAAGGTTAATGTCGTTGCAACAAAAAATTTACTATTGAGCCCTGCCCTTAAACGTTTATTTTGTAGTAGAAGTTAATAATTAAAACAATTTACAACGTCTTATTTCACTTTAACGCAAATGTTCTTTTGAAGTGTCAATGATAACATAGCCTCTATAGTCAATTCACGGTTACTTCCAACTTTTCTGAAGCACTGCTTAAGTGCTACTTCCAGGATATTCATCCGCTTCATGCAAATATAGCTTAACCGAGTCCAGAAAATTACACCAAAGGGACAACGCACAGCATTCCTGCGCACTCGGTGTAATATTATTTTGTATAAGAACTATTTCTTACTAAGAGTTACCAACACGCCTATTTTCTCCCTGTATTTGTTCATATTAATTATTAATGCTATATTATAATTTATAGATAATACATAAGTAAAAGTTATATTTCAACCAAAAAACAAGGTACTTTTAGATTAACACGAATGTAAAACGCTTGTGATACATAACATATTTATAAAAAAAAATGAACACTTCATACATGGGGTGATTTTTCAAAGGTTTGATTAAAAAAGTGTGAAGAAACTGCGAATAGACTATAAGTAATGATGCCACAGCTAATGCTGTATAACGCTAAAAATAACACGACGAAAAACTAAATATCTGTGTTATTATGACATTAAAGTGATGTCCAGCCAACAAGAGTTTACACTAACTTGACATTTCAAAATGACGGATGCTAGTAAACAGCGATAACCCCGTAAAATGAGACCACTATATTTTAATTTTAAAGCATATAATGATAACTGAATGTAACTTAGATCAGCTTTCAAACCGTGCAAAGCAGTTTAAGTGTGTCAAATATGCATATATTTCTGAAGCATTAAGTATTTCCACACAAGGAAAAAGAGTACTTCAGTTTGTCATTGGCACACCTACAATATGAAACGCAATCCACCATGTCTAAATAGAGTAATTGGTAGAACGGTATGCACTTAAGGAGCGGGTTCGATTCTCCCTTATGCCATAATTTTTTTCTTCTTACGGAATATTTATTTTTGTGACAAAATAATTTTATTGTTTTAAAGCAAAGGGAATACAAGAAAATTTGTAACACAAGAGTCAACATCAATCGAACACAAAATTTGTTTTGCCGCAACATCAACACCACCTTAATGTTGACAGTGCAGCAAGCAGGTAAAGTTGTTACAAAATTACTTAATATTACAGTTACATTAATAGCTTAACATTATATTACATTAACAGCAACATTAGTTACTGACGGCTCACAGATAACAAAAATGTACTCTAACTTGTAGCATTATTACTGTTGGCACAACGTTTATAGGCTTTTATCTGTGTAAGCATTGCGACTGGGAAACCAAACTCTAGAGGTTATTTTGTAGCGTGTACCTACTAAAAATTATGAATATGACACACAAATCTATGAAGCCAAAGCATACTTGGATAACCATAAATTTATACATATTTGCACCTACTGTACGGAAATAATGGAAATTAAGGAAATGACCTGTACGTCTAGACCGATCTAGGTGGCGCAGTGGTAAACCACTGAACTCTTAGTGGGAAAGGCCCGGGTTCGATTCCTGGTCCGGCCATCCTGATTTAGGTTTTCAGAAATTACTCCAGGCGATGGCATGGTCCCTTACTACAAGCCATGGCCGATTCCTTCCCTGTTTCTGCTTCTCTGAGCAACTTGCTCCGTCTCTAACGACCTCGCTGTCGACGTGCGAGACGTTAAGCCATACATACCTACAGTAAAAACGATTCCACACTCTAAATATAAATCAGTGAGAATTTCACTGTTTCAACCAGTTAAGAGTACCTGACTGATTAAACAGTCACATCAGTGAATTCAACTGATGAATCAGTGAAAAAACACAAGTTTTCCTTCACTTGTTGATTCTGTGACATTTTCCACTGATTCATCAGTAATTTTTTTTTTTTCACTGTTTATCAGTGATATGTTTTTTTACTGATGGATCAGTTAAACAGCGAGTAAAAATGGCCGTCAAACAAAGTTTCAAAATGGCCGTTAAGCAGCGCGTATCAAGTGAAATAACGACGGATCATCTAATAAAACCAATACAAAATACTTTCGAAAATGTGTTTCGTCTTTCAAAACACCTTACGACGTAATATTAACTTTCAGCCTTTCATTCCGATTTTACGTCTTTCATGGGTCTTATCATCACAGCGCTCTGTTTGAAGGTTTAAATTGCATGTAATGTGGTGAAGCGAGTGCACTCATATGTATTATTCGTTTTAAGGATCATAACAGTACAAATTAAACCAAAAACGAAAAGTAAGGGCATACAATTTAAAACTACTAGCTTTCGATAAATAATTATAAAACATATATTTCCCTATAATTGGTTAACTTGACTTGGTAGCGCAGATGGCAAGGTAAAGTCCATTCACAGTTTATTCTGATGTTTTCAAACGAACATTTGAAAATTCACCATAGGCATAACATGCCAACCTGTTTATTCAATAACTAGTATACCACAAATATATAGCAATGTGATTAATTTTAAATAAAATAAAATAAACTTTAAATTTTATTTTAAATAAAATAAATTTTAACTTAGTGTTTTCTACAACTTGTAATATTTATTTCGTACCAAATACGAATTAAAAACAGTGAGAGCAGCGATGTGTTGGCAACGGCTAGTAAGAAATAGTTCGCAAATAAATATTGTTTTAACCTAGTTTTTTGGTATGCTATTTGTAAATTAAACGTTGAACCAGGTGAAGTGGCAGTTTGACTGGCCAACTTCCCGTAAACGAAGTTGGCGAGGCCACGTCTCCGCGGGCTTACGTTACCTAACATGCAATTACACACCGGTAAATTGCTTCCCACTGCCGGGGCGCCCATACATCAGTATGTGACAGTCCGGCCCCAGCACGTGTCGGAGGAGCTTGCAAAACTCGCTGGCCGGTCGCTGAATGCTCCAGCAGCCCACCTGGAGCTGTTCTGTGCGTTTGAGACACAGAAGCAAGGGAACGATAAAGGCGACACTGACACGCGCGACTAGTGCCACATCGCTCCTATCTGCAGGTCCCTTAACTCCTTAACTGGCGTGCAGTGTTCTCGTCGTGTTGCGTGCACCTACGGGACTTTAAGCACTGTCTGTATAATGAAGAGTGAGTGAAGATATTTGGGTGGCTTTTGACATTGAGGTCTTGAGAACCGATGAGGATGAAGCGTGGTGCCGCAATGGAGGGNGGGGGGGGGGGGGGAGATCCCCAAAAAAATCCTCCAACCCAGCGGCATCGTTCGGCACGATTCCCACATGCAAAAATCCGGGACTGACCCCACCGGGAATCGAACCCGGTTCACCTAGGTGAGAGGTGAGTAGTCTAACCACTACACCACCGCGGTCCCAACTCTGTAATGCTTTGGTGGGAAGTGTGAAGCAAACTCCTTTAATTGTTTTGTATATTTCCGACTAGTATATTTTGAAATACAACAGTGTAAAAAAGTAGTTTTGATCTATGTTGAAATGTTTGGGAATAGCATGTTTAATGAGCGTGATATCTTGAGTGTGTCACTCGTACCTCGTATGTAATGTGTTTCCGCATATTTTTATAATGGAAACACTCTAAGGGATTTCATTTTAAAAGCGCGTATTTCAAACACACTGCAACACAATCCAAGCGGCAGGTAGATCTAGGCGGCGGCCGTGAGAATGCCGCCTGCCTGCAGCTAAGCTCCGCGCGAGTTCTGAGGCGCGTGTACACGGGCAAGTGTTCTTGGCCAACAAGTTGCCCAAGTGACTTGCTGTGGCATGTCCATGTGGACAGATTGGTAGCGCAAGTTGTCATGCTGGCGAGTGACGGCAAGAACTTGCCGGGCATGATCTTGCCTGGGCATGTCCACTGCAGTGGGAAGGATTAAACTTGAAACTCGCTGCCACTGTGGTGGTTTCAGTGTGTCTGAAGACGAAGAAAAAAAAAAAGGAAACAGAGGACATGATGTGTTAGAGAGTGGATAAACAGGAATGGCAGGTTAGGTGCATACACATATCTAATCAAAGAGATGCAGGTTGAAGATTCACAACAGTACAGGAACTTTACGAGGATGTCTGCGGTACAAGTACAGCTTCTCATTTATATAATTGGCCCAACTATAGCCAAGAGGGATATATCAATGAGGATGGCGACGATTTATGTTCACTAACGTGTCTTGGTAACTCTTCGATTTTTAGCAACAGGTACGTGGATATGAAAATTACTAGTAACTCGTTCCTTTAATTGTACCCTACTTCAGTTATGTTGTAACAAACAACTGTCCATGAATTTGAAACACGTTATGCGTACAACAGCGTGCAGTATGCATTTCGTATTCCTCCATGTACTATTGGAAGAATAGTCAAAGAAGTGACGAAAGCTATTTTCGACTGCCTGGGAGAAGGTTATCTAAAGGTAAGAAAAAACACTGTTTCCTTAATATAACCTGTACTGATAATGTCTCAATGTACTTCTTTACAAAGCTTTTAGAAAACTTAATGCTATTCATTTTTGGAGGCCATCTAGAAAACCATAATTCATATAATGTGAACTTTCCTGTACTTCTTGATATTCGTGTTTATAGAATGAGAAACCACGTCTGGATGTTTGGCTGTTGGTTATGACTGTGTATAACCGAATGAAACAGAGGAAGATGGAAGATGTTGATGGCGAAACTGTACTTGTACTGAACCTTGTAAGGTGCTCGTAATCTTCGTCTCTGTCATCAACTATAGCTTTCCGAATGGAACGCACGAGTTTCTTCCTTAGCAATTCCGTACTTAAACAGAGAATTTCCATAGCAACATATTCTCAAAATGTGTAATACTCGTCAGGCAGCTTGTTCATTACTCCTACTGCATTTTGCAATATGGTGTCACCTGCAGAGGAAAGTGCACTTTTCTGTTCTCTTTTACCCATACGTGGTGCTGTAGAGTTGCGACTACTTTCTTCTTTGTTTTGTTGTAAGTCCTCTTCACATACTGGAACATCGCTNCGTGGTGCTGTAGAGTTGCGACTACTTTCTTCTTTGTTTTGTTGTAAGTCCTCTTCACATACTGGAACATCGCTCACAACCTTGAAAGAAAGTATACAAGTAATCGGTCAGTGTTGTCTATGGAAATTGGTTGATGCGGGTATTAAAAACACATAAGCCGAATGTAACGAACGATAATGATTAATTATTTAATATTTTCAATGGTAATTTTACTAATGTGTAAGACGTTTGCCCAGTAATAATGTAATGTTTATATTATCCACAACATATAGGATCTTATTGTAGGAGTTTGTCGTGTAGTAGTGGGCGATACTTGTATTGATGCCGAATGTCACATGTCCGTCAAAGTAATCTAAAATTCGTTGATATTGACATATCGATTACAGAATATCATCTCAATACATTTACAGTTTTTGCCTGATACCCACGGGCAAAAGATTCTTCAATGGCGCACCTACGTCTTGCTAAATATAGGTATAGCAATTACTACACTACTTAACCAACATACAAGAAACTATTTCATCGTTATAAAAGATGCGAAGCCCTATTTATTTAATAATATTCTTTACAATGTTCGTAATCACATACACATTTTCGTATGGACCTTAGGTTTGTTTCATTAATAATTTGTAAGCAGACAATATGCATTTTGTAAATAATTTATTCGGCATACAAATATTTGTGTGTGAGACAGAACAAAACTTAATTGGCTAAGGTTTTAACATGTAGATACATGTATAATCTTTATTTTACAGTTCGTTGTTACAAGAGAAGAATTGTTGGAACATGCGAGGAAATTTGAAGAACGTTGGAACTTCCCCGATTGTTTAAGAGCAATGGATAGAAAGCCTGTAGTAATACAGGCGCCTAACGATAGTGGAAGTTATCACTCACTACAACTGTAAGGGATCGCACAGTATTGTTCTTTTAGCAGTCGTGGACGGCGAGTACAAGTTTACGTATGTCGATGTAGGCTGCAATGGGAGGATATCAGATGGTGGTGTGTTCGTTAATTGCTCTTTGCATAATGCGTTAGAAGCTCTGTGCAGTTGCCACCTGCTATCTCTCTATCTGGCTGAAGACTTCCTGTACCCTTCTACTTCGTTACAGTTGATGCATTTGCCATGCGACCATATGCATATTATGAAGCCATATCCCTACAGCGACCAACCCGCTCCAAATCGCATATTTAATTATAGGTTATCACGTGCACGACGCATTGCTGAAAATGCATTTGGATTAATTTGCAACAAATTCAGGGTATTACGGAAGCCCATAAACATATCTCCGTCCATTACTAATTATTATATTCTCGCCATATGCGTGCTTCACAATTTCTTACTTTCAAATACTTCTCGCTGAAAATACCTCTGCCGTGGATCTGTCGACACAGAGAGTACAGAAGACGTGCACAATACAGCCTGGTGACTCGCGTGAGAAAGGTTTCCCAACAAATACATTTTTTCCGTTGCAAGGAGAAGCCCGTCAAAATATGGGAACTTCACAGAAGGATGCAAGAGAGGAACTAAAAGAATACTTCATGACGCCCTTGGGTGAAATTACCTGGCAATATCAGCTTATTGCCAACTGATGGTTTCTTTAATAAAGGCGCATGAACATTTAACTTACCAAGTTAGAAACCATCTCTCTTGCAGCCATAAGGGGGAAGACAAACTGCATTGCGTTGGAAAAAAGCCATTTTGATGTATAGTTTCCTTCAAATGCACATCCACTCTTCCTTTTCTTCCCTTTTTGCAGTTATTTATTAGTATGTAAAGTTAATGCAATAATCCTTAACTGTTGTTCTATTGTGTATTGTATTAATACACTCATTGTTATTTGATTTTATTAATATTTTAGTATCACATTCATTAGCNTTGTTCTATTGTGTATTGTATTAATACACTCATTGTTATTTGATTTTATTAATATTTTAGTATCACATTCATTAGCCATATTAGTTATAGACACGTTTTTACAATCCGTAACATTGTTTTTTTTTAAAAATTAAACAAATAACAAATATGTAGGACCTATATGTCCAACAGCTCTACATAAATACAACATTATTTGAATTCACATACCTGTGTTCTCAAATTATGGAACTTTCTTTGTACTTCTGTAACTGTAGTTCCGAATATTTTTCCAATTGCTTCCAATCACGCCGCCTTTTACTCACGATTACGNTTTGTACTTCTGTAACTGTAGTTCCGAATATTTTTCCAATTGCTTCCAATCACGCCGCCTTTTACTCACGATTACGATATTCATTGATCCGGCTGTCCCACAGACAATGTGACTCCTCAAATAATTGAATAGTTTTACAATTTATTGACGTAACCACTCACGCTTTCCGCTTGCCATGCTGTGGTGCGGCGATCAACTTCCCTCGTCAAGTGAAGTGCTGTACGAACTAATCTCGTATAGCTGCAAGTACTTCCTGAGAGACAGTCACATGCATGTCCACGTGCAATGTCGCGAGCTTGCCGCTGCTTGCCACCAAGTCCGTGTGCACTAGTTATATGCCGGGGTACATACACGAGCAAGAAGCACTTGCAGCAGCGATTATAGTCGACTTGCGATAGTCAACTTGCCGGGGTACATACACGAGCAAGAAGCACTTGCCGCAGCGATTATAGTCGGCTTGCAATAGTCAACTTGCCGGGGTATATACACGAGCAAGAAGCACTTGCAGCAGCGATCATGGTCGACTTGCGATAGAAAACTTGCCGGGGTACACGCACCTTGATGCCGACTCTTGCTCACTCGCCTCNGAAAACTTGCCGGGGTACACGCACCTTGATGCCGACTCTTGCTCACTCGCCTCTACGTGCAAGGTGCTCAGCTGGCTGTCTTTCCATCGGCGACTTGCCTGGACGTGTCATCAAGCGGCGACCCTTGATTTATGGCGCGCTAATGAAGAGAAAGGTATGATGCGTGTATAAAGACAACTCCGAAGTTTCTGCACAGAAAATATAGCAGTTAAAAAGTATTCTAAAACACCAATTTTTAACCATTTTAACGCCCAAAAAATTAATCCTTAGAGTTGAAATGAGAACTTAATTAATATTTGTCTTACGGCACGTAACGTTTTTGAATTTATTTTCGTGTAAATACATCACTACAAAATAAGCAACCGTTTTTGANCTACGTGCAAGGTGCTCAGCTGGCTGTCTTTCCATCGGCGACTTGCCTGGACGTGTCATCAAGCGGCGACCCTTGTTTTTATGGCGCGCTAATGAAGAAAAAAGGTATGATGCGTGTATAAAGACAACTCCGAAGTTTCTGCACAGAAAATATAGCAGTTAAAAAGTATTCTAAAACACCAATTTTTAACCATTTTAACGCCCAAAAAATTCATCCTTAGAGTTGAAATGAGAACTTAATTAATAGTTGTCTTACGGCACGTAACGTTTTTGAATTTATTTTCGTGTAAATACATCACTACAAAATAAGCAACCGTTTTTGANTTGTCTTACGGCACGTAACGTTTTTGAATTTATTTTCGTGTAAATACATCACTACAAAATAAGCAACCGTTTTTGAATCACTTGTTTCCTACCAAACATCTGCAACGCACTTCTCCCGCCCGCAAAATGGTGTCACTAGCCAAAAAAAATGTCGGAACGCCGTTCGCCAATCAGCCAGCCGGCCACCCAGCCAACAGGGAACCTTCCGCAGAATAAAGTTGCCAATCAGACACAAGACTCGTTCCCAGAGCCCCGCGCAGACTATCACATAACGGGTACGCCCACATAAAAAGAACCGCCACACTATCTTGTCTGTGTGCTTATCTACTCTGTCCAACTTTTCTTATGTTAATTTATTGAGTTAATTTGTAGCGCGTTTTAGCAACGCGACTTACAAACTACTGGATGATTCACGAGGAGTTACCGCCACTCACAGGGCTTATTCTTTACACCATTTGGAGCAAAATATGTCATATGAATGTGGGTCCTATTCCCAATATTTACGCAGTAATTCGACAATCAGCATACCGATCCTGCAGTGGAAAGGAGTTCTCAACACCGTTTCAGCATCAATGAGTAGTGTGGTGTCCTACGCGATCAGCTGATTGGGCCATTCATTTTCCTGGGACACTTGACTGGTGTGGTGTATCTGAATATTTCGCAAGAAGAACTGCCGCTGTTACTTGAGGATATTCCGTTAGCAGTGAGACGTCGTATGATCTTCCAGCATGATGGTGCACCTCCTCACTTCCACCTTGCTGTGGTTGAACACCTAAACGTGTTTTTCCCTGAGAGATGGATAGGACGAGGCGTCCTCGATCGTCAGATCTATCACCACTAGATTATTACGCATGGGGATGAAATGAAAGATATTGTTTACCAAAGGACTGCACAAACACGCGAGGAACTACTTGCGCGTATCATACATGCCGCTACAGAAATCAAAGAGAGCCTTATGCAGCTACATAGAGCAACACATGGGGCTCATAAGCGTGCGGCCAGGTCTTTAGAAGTAGACGGAAACATTTTGGAACATGTTTTGTAAGCTTGTTAGACGCAATTGTGATGCTCAACTCTAAACAATAAGGTCTGATAATACATCACCATATTTATTTCTGAAAGGGTTATTATTTTAGTCGTCATTCTTCGAATGTTTCGATTTACTCTGTAAATATTGGGAATNTATTTATTTCTGAAAGGGTTATTATTTTAGTCGTCATTCTTCGAATGTTTCGATTTACTCTGTAAATATTGGGAATAGGGCCCACATTTATATGACATATTTTTCTCCAAATGATGTAAGAAATAAATAGGCCCCGTGAGTGGCGGTAACTCCTCGTGAATCAGCCAGTGTATAATAAAAAATATTTCATTACATCTTATACTTAAATATGATCATTATTTGTATATGTTAACATTTGTAATAAACATATATTGTTTTTACTTTTAATGTGTTTGTTTCTACCTGAACCNCATTATTTGTATATGTTAACATTTGTAATAAACATATATTGTTTTTACTTTTAATGTGTTTGTTTCTACCTGAACAAAGTATTAAGTTGCGTGCGTCTCAGTACTACATTATCACTTTTGTCTGCTCATATGTGAGCAGTAAGGCTCCATATTGTATAGATATAAACATCAAAATATAAGTAGCAGGTAGCAATGCTAAAAATGTATAAAGTTCATATTTACGATGTTTTATTCGTTGTCATAGATAAGAATGTTTTTGTGTTTCTGTTCATTTTTGAATTTAATAGAAATTTCTTTTGCTACATATAATTTAGGAGTGTTATTCTGGGGATGAAAACATTTTCATGCTCCCAGAATAATTTTTATCTTTTGGACAATGTTCCGTCGTGTTGTGCTTAAGACGGTTAAAGAAACCTTCTGATTACAGAGGGCTTCGAACTACGTGTGACCCGATTTATTGCTCGAATCTTCAATCATCCTTAGAACATTGAATTTCGTAGTGTTTTTTGAAAACAGTAACTGCTGTAACAAAATGATGTACGTGGTATTTAAAAAAAGTATCGTTTACATTGCACCTACGTTATTAACTTTCAAACTATTGAAACTTGCGACCGGAAACTATACAACGTAAATTAAGTGTTTCTTACATAATACTATATTAAGAATTAACTAGGCATATACATAATGGTCCACCTAACGTGGATACATCCAAAATTTCCGAAATGATTGCAGATCACTAAATGCTGTTTTCGCTAAATTATGACACGTACGGGGGTTAGTAATTTGCGGCATAGTGACTATTCGTAACACGTGCATGGACAAAGAAATTTAACCACACAGAATTATTTTTAACCGTAAAAATACATTTATTTCAATGGCATCTGAAAGTAAGTGCAAAGAGGAATTTAGTAATGTAGCATTTGTAATGGAAAGTAACACAGAAACGCCACGAAATAATGTGAAAATATGATTTAAGTTAGGTTAGTTGCAATCAAATGTTCCCTCATTAATTAATAAATTTAGTATAACGTGTGAAAATACGTATATAACTAAAACTGCACAAACTGAAACAACTCTGTAAAGTACTCCTGTATGCCCTTATAAGCCTTGAATTTTAATGTCTGGCCATAAGGTTNTATAAGCCTTGAATTTTAATGTCTGGCCATAAGGTTTAATTACAAAGATTTGTAGAAAATGAAAGAAATATATAAATGTATTATTTTCACCCTAACTGGTTCTATCAATGTAATACTTTTGGGTGAACAGATGGAGGTGGTGGCTAACGTGCTAACTTAACTCGAAACTGTTTGAAAAATAGCACTCTCGTACATGACTTATTCATAATATTATGAACACCAACGTGAAGCCTTGCAATGTGGAGAAAATAACTCAGTGTAACTGATCTTGGAAGCTGCCTTCAAAAAAGAGACTGGTGACAATGAGTCCGAAAAAAAAATTATTACAATATTGTAGCACGATGTGTCTCTAAATATATGTTACAAACTTTGTGAGTTGATTCCTGATGCAAGCTGAAACAGAAAACGTTATCCGGCTCATAACCTAAAGTAATTACCGAGGGAAGTTAGCACCCCAAACGTAAGAAGTTATGTAATTAATTTATTTAAATANTGGCCTCCTCGATCGCCAGATCTATCACCACTAGATTATTGCGTATGGGGATGAATGAAGGATATTGTTTACCAAAGGACTGCACAAACACGCGAGGAACTACTTGCGCGTATCATACATGCCGCTACAGAAATCAAAGAGAGCCTTATGCAGCTACGTAGAGCAACACGTGCGGTTCATAAGCGTGTGGCCAGGTGTATAGAAGTAGACGGAAACATTTTGGCACATGTTTTGTAAGCTTGTTAGACGCAATTGTGATGCTCAACTCTAAACAATAAGGTCTGGTAACACATCACTGTATATACGTCTGAAAGGATTATATTTTTATTCGTCATTTTTCAAATGTTTCTAATTACTTTGTAAGTATTGGGAATATGGCCCACATTTATGACTTATTTTGCTCCAAATGATGTAGNTATAATAAAAAATATTTCATTACATCTTATACTTAAATATGATCATTATTTGTATATGTTAACATTTGTAATAAACATATATTGTTTTTACTTTTAATGTGTTTGTTTCTACCTGAACCAAGTATTAAGTTGCGTGCGTCTCAGTACTACATTATCACTTTTGTCTGCTCATATGTGAGTAGTAAGGCTCCATATTGTATAGATATAAACATCAAAATATAAGTAGCAGGTAGCAATGCTAAAAATGTATAAAGTTCATATTTACGATGTTTTATTCGTTGTCATAGATAAGAATGTTTTTGTGTTTCTGTTCATTTTTGAATTTAATAGAAATTTCTTTTGCTACATATAATTTAGGAGTGTTATTCTGGGGACGAAAACATTTTCATGCTCCCAGAATAATTTTTATCTATTGGACAATGTTCCGTCGTGTTGTGCTTAAGATGGTTAAAGAAACCTTCTGATTACAGAGCGCTTCGAACTACGTGTGACCCGATTTATTGCTCGAATATTCAATCATGCTTAGAACATTGAATTTCATAATGTTTTTTGAAAACAGTAATTGCTGTAACAAAATGATGTACGTGGTATTTAAAAAAAGTATCGTTTACATTGCACCTACGTTATTAACTTTCAAACTATTGCAACTTGTGACCGGAAACTATACAACGTAAATTAAGTGTTTCTTACATAATAATATATTAAGAATTAACTAGGCATATACATAATGGTCTACCTAACGTGGATACATCCAAAATTTCCGATATGATTGCAGATCACTAAATGCTGTTTTCGCTAAATTATGACACGTACGGGGGTTGTAATTTGCGGCATAGTGACTATTCGTAACAGGTGCATGGACAAAGAAATTTAACCACACAGAATTATTTCTAACCGTAAAAATACATTTATTTCAATGGCATCTGAAAGTACGTGCAAAGAGGAATTTAGTAATGTAGCATTTGTAATGGAAAGTAACACAGAAACGCCACGAAATAATGTGAAAATATTATTTAAGTTAGGTGGGTTGCAATAAAATGTTCCCTCATTAATTAATAAATTTAGTCTAACGTGTGAAAATACGTATATAACTAAAACTGCACAAACTGAAACAACTCTGTAAAGTACTCCTGTATGCCCTGGTAAGCCTTGAATTTTAATTTCTGGCCATAAGNGTAAGCCTTGAATTTTAATTTCTGGCCATAAGGTTTAATTACAAAGATTTGTAGAAAAGGAAAGAAATATATAAATGTATTATTTTCACCCTAACTGGTTCTATCAATGTAATACTTTTGGGTTAACAGATGGAGGCGGTGGCTAACGTGCTAACTTAACTCAAAACTGTTTGAAAAATAGCACTCTCGTACATGACTTATTTATAATATTATGAACACCAACATGAAGCCTTGCAATGTGGAGATAATATCTCAGCGTAACTGATCTTGGAAGCTGCCTCCAAAAAAGAGACTGGTGACAATGAGTTCGAACAAAAAATTATTACAATATTGTAGCACGATGTGTCTCTAAATATATGTTACAAACTTTATGAGTTGATTCCTGATGCAAGCTGAAACAGAAAACGTAATCCGACTCATAACCTAAAGTAATTACCGAGGGAAGTTAGCACCCCAAACGTAAGAAGTTATGTAATTAATTTATTTAAATANCTCATAACCTAAAGTAATTACCGAGGGAAGTTAGCACCCCAAACGTAAGAAGTTATGTAATTAATTTATTTAAATATATCAGAAACTACGCGAGAATAAACAACAAAATTGACAGATATTTATGTGATAAAATATCTTACACCTCAGAAAATTTTATTCGTAAAATCAGCCCCCTTCATAAATTAAATTGGGGCAGTCACGTAATGATTACAATAAAAAAATTCTAGTTCTTAGTTTTTTTCTAGTTTTTATTCTTGAAGTGACTATTTACACATTAACAAATAGAGTTGCCTTAGTGAAACACACTGATGCCAACCGCAATCAGCAAATGAGTGTATCGCCTTTGGCAAGCTATTAGTGAAGGTATAAAAATCACCGCGTTTGTTACAAAAACATATTTCATTGCGTTACATATTTTCATTGGTAAGACACATTTTGATTCGACTGAATAAAGTTTATTGATAATAAATGTAGTAATAAATTAATTGTACAATTGCATACTATAATAATAAACAGAGTAGCGTTGCAAATAATTCTACTAAATGTAGCTGTTGTAAAATCAGCTGATATGTGACGACCCCAGCGCTCGTAATAAACTGCCACACACGTACACATTCGTGGATGGATGAGATGTTGCCTACCCACTAAGGCATGTCGCTGCTCGCTTTCAAAATAAGTGCACACTTATTTCTTGAGTACGCTTGGCCTCAGTCTGTTAACGTGTATCTTATATAGCGACATGCAGCATCAAATCCGGAGAAGAGCTAGTGGCTAGAATTTTTTTTTGTGATTGTAATTTTACAACCACAATTTAATTTATGAAGAGGGGTGATTTTTCAGAACAAAATTTTTTTGAGAGTTGTATTTTAGTACTAGCATCATTCTAGAATTTTTTGTTTAATCTCAAGTAGCTTTTTTTAAATATATTTGCATACGTTAATAACCAAAATTCTTGCTCAAGTAACGCATACCTCCCTCATTAATTACTTCAGGCTGTAAGTAGTATTATTTTTTCTGTCTCTTTTTTCATGAAAAAAACACGTCACAAAATTCGCCACATACATTCAGGGACACTATGTCAGAAGTATGGAATTTTACAGGTGTGTTATTTGTCACGATACCATGATGGCACATTAGTGCCCTTTAAATCTCTTATTATTCCGTGTAGGAGTTACTGCTTTGCACTTCAGAAAAGAGCGTAAAAAATACAATAAAACGATACCTGTCAAAACGTCAGTTCTGTAAAATGTACGAGTACATCGTGCCCTTTACCTCCGACGCACATATATGTGCTAAGGCTAGCTTATGACGGGGAAAAACAATTATATATATATACACCCCCATATGTGAGAAGGCGCAACGGAGAAGTGGGTGGCTGTAGCGGTGCGCGCTATTCTGGGAGGAGCGGCGTGTCGCGCGCAGTGTTGCCAAACTCTTGGAGCGGAAAATAAGAGGGTTTCGAAGCGATGTGTTTTTGGCAGCGGTGGTCCGGCGGAGGGCAGCGTGGTGCGTGCCAGGACAGCTCACCGGCCCGCGCCCTCCACACTCGGTTTACCACGCCAATTATCGTCCGCTCATCGTCATTTGCGACGACCCGCCGCACGCTAATGAACCCCGACCGGCGAAAGAGAAGGACGACAAATCGCATACATCAATCGGTGCGCTCACCTGACGCGGACCGAGCAAGAACGCGACTGGACTCGCGTGGGCGAATGCCTGCCGTCGACTTGCGATCCACCCATCCTGCACTCTATAAAAATTATTCGCACCTTTACCACACCAGTTTCTACGTAGGTATAGTGAGAAATCGCGAAAGACGAATGTTTTTATTCATACGTCCATGGTAGCGCTAAAGTTTTTTCTACTCAGGTTAGGGACAAAACGAGATTTATTATGGGAGACTTTGGCATAGGGAAAATTTCCGCCTCTAGGTGCGCAGTGTTCCAAAATGTAGTTTCAATTAAAATTTTAAGCTACGTGAATTTTAAAACAGAAAGGTTTTACTAAGTTACGAAGTTATTTAATATTTGATTTATGATTGTTACAATTATCCAGTTCTTTAACGTAGGAAATAGAGAAAATCTCGGAAATTGCTGACATTAGCGCTTACCTAGTGGCGAGAATTTTTGGTTGCCAAACTTGTTACATTGATCTTCCCAACCTGTAGTAGAAGTAACTTTAGTCGAATTCTTCAATTATCTCACGAAATAATCAAATGGGCAAAAAGTTCCCAACTTTGTACAATAGCCATGCTCAACATCCCTATATTTGCAACATGATAAGTTGTATCATTTCCGTACTATTTATAAGTTAAAAACTACCATCACATTTTATAAATTGTACCACAATATTTTGCAGTGTAACTTTGGCTTCCCTCGCTTTTCAGAAAGCGTTCCGGGCGAGAGCCGGGTAAGTGTTTTGAGTACTGGCCCTGGTCGGTTCCCTTTCTGGCTCCTGAAATGTCGAGCAAGTGTTTCGTATCTAATGACCGTGTTCTCAACGAGACTTGGCACTGATTACTGCAGCTAACAAAGTTATATGCATGCAATTTCATCATATTATTAGCAAAATTCTGTATCTCTGCGCAAAAAATAAAAAAAAATGTGCTAACTACTAACAAAACGTAATTAATACACAAGTAGAAACGGGTGGATAAGTAAAGAAAGATTATTTAATTCAAGGTATTGTCAGGTTCGTTATCTCCATGGCCGACACCTATCGGTGGAGTGGCTTGCAACAGACAATCTAGTTCGAATTAAAAAGAGCATCACCAATCGTTATAGCATGTTCATGGTTAATACGAACGCATTGAAGCCTTGCAACTATGTATCCATTCACCACACACAAACAAATATACAGAACTCTAAAAAAACATTTAAAAAAAGGGAGAGGCACTTTATTTATGCGCTAGACATACAATTAATAATACCCTTTTTATTTAACAATTAAAACGTAAATATGCCGGTAAAATACGCCAAATTAACAAATATACTGCCAAAACTCAGTGTGACTACATTTTACTAAGTATTTCTTACTAGCAGTTACCTACAGACACCCTTTCTCTGTTTTTAATCAGATCTAATATTGCCTATGAAATTATATTATAGTTTATAGACATATAAATTGAAGTTACATATAACCAGAAAATAATGTATTTGAATGGTAATGGAAAAATAAAAGTTTGCGTTTTGCGTGAGGTTATTTTCTAAAAATTTGATTGGAAAAGTGCGAAGACACCCTAAGTAGACAGGTTTTCGAATCTGTAAAGACCCGCGTACAACTGACATTAATATTACACAGAAACAGTCTCAACGATAAAGACATGCACAAGTACATCGGCTTACTACAGTAGATATAAAACTTGCAATATTTAGTGTTGAAGAAATTAAAGTTGNAGACATGCACAAGTACATCGGCTTACTACAGTAGATATAAAACTTGCAATATTTAGTGTTGAAGAAATTAAAGTTGGAATGTTTGTTAGCGTATCTTCATCACAAATATAGTTATTTTCTGTGTAAATAAAACTTTATTTAACATTGAGTTAGTTTCATTTATATTTTCACTGTTAAAATTACAGAAAATTGAAAAAAAACTGTCCAGAAAGAAACAAGGAAAAAATAATTCTTCAATGAATAAGTCAATAAGTACACTTTGTTGTTTCATTTATAAGCTTCTCCCTTGATGGCATAGCACATCGTTGGGGGACCCTGATTTGCTAAACACCGACTCAGCTATAGTAATAATCAGTGTTAAACCAAGTTAAAATATTCTTCTTACTGATACTATGTTTAGAGAAGTACGTATCGCTATGCGCGGCCTTAGGTTGTCATATTGCTCGTGTGTATATTACTGTGCCACGTTTGAGAAATGCAGTAAGCCTGGCAACACAGAACGCGGGCTCCCGCCTGCTTTGTATTGCACAAGATGGCGTCATCCTCGTTACACAGAGCGGGCAGCTCGTGACTACACAGATTTGCCGCGGCGGGCAGTGTGTTATGTCGGCAACTGAAAAGTTTATTTAAATAGTGCGGAGGTACACATTCTTGTACAATACATGGCATCCGGATTATAAGAACCTTACTAAAAAAGCTGACGCATGGAGAGATATATCAGATGAACTGGGCGAAGAAAGTAAATTAAATGATTTGTATTAAAGTTCATTACCTGTATTACTTTGTTTTGCAGAAAAGCTAAACAACTATTTTGCCATAAAAGCTACATATATAGGCATTTGAGCTGGAAAATTGTTTCCGATTTCCAAACATAATGTTCAACTGTTGTAGTGAGCCACAAAATGTTCACCTACGTCGAAGGCAGCAGTGCTTGATCGTAGATTCGTGGCACGTGTGTGTGAGTACGCACGGTAAGGTTGAATGGTTTCTTCGATGCCTTCTATTTCAGCACCAGTGAATTCAGTATCTCTTCAGATGTAGCTGTGTAAACAGCACGCTGCTTTGACGATACTTTCAGCTGTTTCCACGTCTGTTTGTATGGGCCTGAAAAACACTCGCCACTTTTGAGCTAATATGCCGAAAGCATTTTATACGACACGACGCGCTCGACTAAGTTGTGAATTGAATTTTCTCTTTCTTGTATCATTAGTTACTGCAGTCTGTGGAAAAGGGCGCATCAAATACGACTGTAAAGCAAACCCTTCGTCACCTATTAGCACATGAGGAATGGTGATGTTTGAGACCGGTAATGGTTTTGGTGGAAGAATATTTTTTCCAACAATATCCTCTCGAATAATGCTGAATTCTCAAAAATACCACTATCGCTGTGGCGTCCGTAATAAACAATATAAACTACTATAAATCTATAGTATAGGCCAACTACAGCAAGGAGAACTATCGAAAAAAAAGTTTTTGTAACAGAAATAATTTGAGCCACTACCAGCAGGAAATTTTAGTTTCACATGTTTCCCGTCGATGCTGCCAACGCAGCTCGGAAACCCCCAATTTTCTCTGAATCCTGCCACAGATGTATGCCATGTCTCTTCTGAGGGTGCAGGCAAATAGAGCGGCTGTAATACTTTCCGAATTTCTCCGCAGACTTCCTCCACAATCTTCGAAACAGTTGATCGCCCAGCACGAAAATAAAAGGCAGTGGTCTCGTGGCTGTCGCCTGTTGCCAAGTATCAGAAACAAACATTGTTAGTTACTCGGTAGGCTAGTGAAAACGTATTGTGATTGTGAAACTACACAAGAGTCCTGCTGTCACAATATCACGTACTACATTTCCCCTCTGTTATGAATATCACTCTACCGAACAGCAAAATGCTATTGTAAATCAAGTACCAATGACTGATTAAATTTAATGTAGTAGGTCACTTCCATGTACAATTTATCTACCCCAAAAAGGATTCGGNACGAAAATAAAAGGCAGTGGTCTCGTGGCTGTCGCCTGTTGCCAAGTATCAGAAACAAACATTGTTAGTTACTCGATAGGCTAGTGAAAACGTATTGTGATTGTGAAACTACACAAGAGTCCTGCTGTCACAATATCACGTACTACATTTCCCCTTTGTTATGAATATCACTCTTCCGAACAGCAAAATGCTATTGTAAATTAAGTACCAATGACTGATTAAATTTAATGTAGTAGGTCACTTCCATGTACAATTTATCTACCCCAAAAAGGATTCGGNAAGTACCAATGACTGATTAAATTTAATGTAGTAGGTCACTTCCATGTACAATTTATCTACCCCAAAAAGGATTCGGTGTTTTTAAGATACTGCATTTCTTTATTTTCCAGGTGAAACGGTCAAACATAAATTGAAGAATCTAAGAGAATCATACCTAAAATACAAGAGGTTCGCCACAGCCAGAGGTACGGCGGGACAAGGTACAAAATACAAAAAGTGGCCATGGAGTAGTCATTTGACGTTTTTGAACTCTATTATTCAAGATCGTTCAACGACATCCAATGTTGACGATTCCAATGTTTCACACTCTATGTCACAGCAGACAGAAACCTCAACGGAACCCTCAATACATTCCGAACCTTCAACACATATTCAAGATGAGGAGTGCAAATATTCATTGACGGAAATGCCACCGCCCTCCAAATCAGCAAAACTCCAGAAGAGTAAGGGAAAAACGGACGACTTGGACCAAGATATATATTTTTCTTTCAGGAAAAACATAAAGTCAAACATGATCTTGACGGCATAGATAATTTGTTTTTGAGTTACGCCGCAACATTTAAAAATTCTCACCAAGAAGGCAAACAGTGCTCAAGATGGAGCTTGCACAGTTATTTGCGCAGGCAGAAATTAGTGAGAAGGATTCACAGATAGTACCTGCTATATCACCGTGTTACTCAACAACTTCACGGAGTTCTAGTACAGCTTCCGAGGAGTGTGCGGAACGGGACACAGCGGAGCCAACAGTAGGCACCTCAACACTAACAGCAGACACCAACGTGAATAATTGTGCATTCCTAGCCACCGGCATTCCTGAGAGATCCTTGAGCCGTTTCTATGGACAATCATACCTACTTACACAACCTGATAACTTGCTGGGAAACACAAATGATGGTACACCGCAAGAGACGTAGGTTTGATTTTTAAAAATGTATTTACTACTCGTATATTTTGTTCTGTTGTATAGAGATTTTAACGTTTTGAAAACCATATAAAAGCTTAAAAGTATAAAAACTTGTTTTTATGATACTATTCCTTTAGAACTTTTTGAAATGTTAAGTGACATTCTAATTACTTTTATACATTTTATGTTTTCTTTTGTTGTNCTATTCCTTTAGAACTTTTTGAAATGTTAAGTGACATTCTAATTACTTTTATACATTTTATGTTTTCTTTTGTTGTATACAACTGTGTGATGATAATGTTAAGCCATACGTACTTGTAAAGCACGATTAAATTTTTTAAAAGAGCTATACTGCGTTCTTTCGAAATATACAAACATCTGGTAAAAATGTTGCTTGAAATATGCAATAGTACAGTACACAAATAACTTACCTTAAACAAATTGCGAGTCTTTCTTTAGAAGTTATATTGGTCTTCTCCAGTTTGTTGTAATTTCCATTATGTTCTGCCTTAATAGTTCATGCAGTTCCTCGAACGACTCTCACGACATGCGGAAATATTTGAAAAACCTGTCTTCATGTGATTGCAGTTCTATACACAGATGGTGGAATTCGCCAAATGTTTCGATTTATTATATGAACCTAGCACTGCTTCGTCTTTCTCTTACGACGCACACATAACAACAAAAGGACTTCTTCCTCATCGCTACTAGACACGATGAACGTTCGAACACTTCGCTAACTATGCAGCGTAGGTTTCTTTTCACACTGACCGCTGTAGATCCGCCACGCTCTGTGTAGCGCCACCAGACAATAGACCANATGGTGGAATTCGCCAAATGTTTCGATTTATTATATGAACCTAGCACTGCTTCGTCTTTCTCTTACGACGCACACCTAACAACAAAAGAACTTCTTCCTCATCGCTACTAGACACGATGAACGTTCGAACACTTCGCTAACTGTNTCTTCCTCATCGCTACTAGACACGATGAACGTTCGAACACTTCGCTAACTGTGCAGCGTAGGTTTCTTTTCACACTGACCGCTGTAGATCCGCCACGCTCTGTGTAGCGCCACCAGACAATAGACCACGGCCACCCGCGTTCTGTGTGGCCAGGCCTTAAGCGTAAGGTGCCCGTCTTCGAGGGGCACAAGCAAGGCAGCGGTAAGGGAGACGCTGACGTGCACATCAAGTGTCTCATCGCCTCTACGTGCAAGGAAGTGAACTGGCCTGCAGGCTTCCCGTCGAGGATATGGTAGTTTTGGAACTTCAAGCGCTGATATTGGACGACTTCAAAATTGTGTTTGTAATGTACGTGATATCTTGTAAGTACCCACTTGCCCTCGTGTGAAGAGCGTGTTTGTACGTTAGAAAGAACACCGAGAACACGTTTACCAGTTTCGTAGAAAAAAAAACGTCTTTCAAACACTTTGCAGCACAGTCCAAGAACCAGTGAACTCTTAGAGCCGACGTGATACGTATTCCACCACATGGCAGGTTTGTTGGTCAGAGTTCGACAGTCAACTTATGGGCCACACGATTGAAGCTGAATTTATAATTGAAAACATAACAGCAACCGTAGAACATAGGTCGTGTGCACAAGCATTGACCACTATTATTTCGAGCCTATAGCTTCACGACTGTGCACAAGTCGGGTGCATGAGAGGTTCTGCTTCTGACATAGTGCGTGAAGAGAATGATTATTATATTTAATTTCCTATGCAGACGATTGGAGCAGAATACAACACTTTCGACGATGCTGCTCACTTAGCAGCGTAAAAATGGAGGAACTTAGTTATGCTGCAGAAATTAGGATTCTCACCTCAAATCCTATTCACGTTGTTTTTGATAGTCATGTTGGCAGAAAATCAGTTTACTGTTGAAATACGGAGAGCGGTTACTGCGCTGCTAGAACGCGCACTCTGTAGCCCGTTCTCCCTCTACTATCGAGACCCGAGAGCGAGTTGGCGTAGGGATCGTGACTGTTTTACCGGCGTGTGTCGTCGTCGTCTTCGTCTTCGTGAAGGACGATCAACATTTCAGTCGAAGGTAAACCGGATAAGCAAAGCTGTTCGCTGAGAAGACGCCACTTATACTGGACGAACCTCTGACCTTTACCGCTATCTTTCATTGATAAAAGGATGTAGCACGAAGATGTATTGTAGAGAACATTTAAAACCTTAAGGGGATTCTCTTGAAAAATGTCTGTAAAATCTGTGTTTGCACTTATAGACGTATCTCAGAAAATACGTGTTCTGGGAATGCGTATTTCCCTCCGGAAAGGTTAACAACAAGCCGCAACTAATTAATTTTATTTTTATTAAATACACTCAAAGAAAGAAAAAAATAGAGAAAATGTTTAAACATAGAATACTTAGTGCAAGGTTAATTCTACACAAATTAGGAACAAGACGAAATTTCTTATGGGAAAGTTTGGCTCAGGAAAAATTTCCACCGCAAGGTACGCTGGTGTTCTAAAGAAGGGGAAGGGAGGGTGTGCTCTGAAAATGGTAAACTATGTGTGGTATCTATATATTTTAATAATTTTGTATAAATATATATAAAATTTAAAAGTCTTTGTGGGAAAACTAAAAGTCATGGGATTTTAGTAAACTTTTAAATATATTTTGTAATCCGATATTGGGATACTGCAGAAAAAAGGAAAACATTTTTTTTGTGTAAAGACGAAATCTTTGATTGTGCAAACCCAAACTTATGATACCCTTTGATGACACGCTTTTCCTTGAAAAACGAACATCTTCCTGACGAAACAGAGACGGAGACCTATTTGCATGTGTCGGCAGAAACCGTCAGAAAATAAAAATGCATTTTCAAAAAAAATATCTGTGAAATTATGATGACAGAACAGAATGATGGTGTTACCTGAATGTTCACTTTTCTGTGAAGGTACCGTCGACTAATGCTGTGATAATTAGCCAGTGGAAGTTCTCGATCAGCTATATATTCTACTAGTAGTAACGCTAGGATGAAATCACGTGGTCACTAAGTGCGAGTACATCATTGCGATTAGGTTAATGTTTTGTGCAGTCGTAAAGGAACGCAGACGCAAGGGCGTTAATGGACGCCAACAGCGGAAGTTAACACCGCGTTTTTTCTACGTTTACTCTCTTTGTCTTTTTGCGTTGTTGTCTCGGCAGGTAAGCGATGGTTTGAAAAAGTGGAATTTGAAAGTGGAAGGAAGCTTTACTCACTCTCCGTGCTCAGAAGATATGTGAGGTATCGCACCTGTTGATGGGTTTTGACGTCGGAACCTCTAGTAAGTGGGTGAATGAAGAGATTTGGGCTGCTCTTAACATCGAGGTCTTGAGAACTGACGAGGGTGAAGTGTGGTGAGTATGAAGCAGCGCCGGAAGGAAAGGGCGGGGGGAAACGGGAGATCCCTGAGGAAATCCGCCGACCAGCGGCATCATCCGGCACAATTTTCGGAACCTCTAGTGTCACTGGTGAAACCATGGCGTATTTCCTCTTAATTAATTAAAATTCCATAGCTGACAACACTCAGTCAATCCCGATCATTCTGTTTTTTTCTTCATATTTTTACCTTTGTTCGGCGACATTCGGATAACCTTAATCACTATTTGGGGAAGGGGTAATTTCGCTATAAGGATAATACTTAGCAGGTTCATGTGCATGCTAAACGCAAACCACTCGATACAAAAGTACTTTTTAAGGACGAGCCATTCGTATAAGTACAAGGTATCCGGCTGTTTGATACATTCTCCACGTAAACTGTGCCACTATCTCCTTGATGTATAGCTTCTTCCTCCGTGTTTTCATTTTATAAAATTCTGAGTCTACAGAGAGTTATAACTCACTGCCTGCCCTAGCCCGAACAAATATATAACCTACTCAAGGTCACACTGAATGCTTCGAAAATTTAAACTCGTTATTTGGTAGTCTCCGAGCAACACCAGCACCGCAACTACAGAAGTATTTTTTTCTCATGACTGATGGTTTTCACACCCGCATTCTCATTATAACCTTTGTAGGTGTTATTTTGGTATTGTAGGAAGCCCGTATTCAAACGTATCAATTTTATTCAAAGAAGATTATTTTCTATACCACAAAGTAATAAGCATTCAATCTCCATATTTAGCATNCTACAGAAGTATTTTTTTCTCATGACTGATGGTTTTCACACCCGCATTCTCATTATAACCTTTGTAGGTGTTATTGTGGTATTGTAGGAAGCCCGTATTCTAACGTATCAATTTTATTCAAAGAAGATTATTTTCTATACCACAAAGTAATAAGCATTCAATCTCCATATTTAGCATNAACGTATCAATTTTATTCAAAGAAGATTATTTTCTATACCACAAAGTAATAAGCATTCAATCTCCATATTTAGCATGATCTCTGATATTTACAATGAGATTCACTGATAGAAGGGCCCATTTTTTTCTCTACTGCAGCGGTCTGCTATAAGTTACATGAAAAAAACACAAATACTGAAAAAAAAAGAAGAGAAAACTAGTTGTTGTTAACGGATATGTAAATAACACATAAAGATGGAATCAAATCAGTTAAAACAAGCGAAACGAGACAAAGATTCAGAACTAGTAGTAATAAAAATGAACTAGGACAATTAGCCTGCACATAGAAATATGTGACAATTGACAAATGAGGATAACACAAAAAGGCGCAGTGGCGAAAACAGATGTATGCACAGAAACTGGACGACAACGAAAAATAACTCAAACGAACACAGCAGGCTTCCTTTAACGAAAACAGTTGTGACGTTAGGAAATCTGCTCCCAATTTCAGCCACATGTATACTCCAAATCCAGCCACGGTTACTTCTAACTTTTCTGAAACCCTGCTAAAGTTTTACTTCCAGGATATTTCTCTGCCTCGTACAGACAAAGCTTAAAACAATTCACCAGAGAGTCACCACACCTCATTCGTGTGAACTCAGTTTAATAATATTTTACATTACAAACACACCTGTTTTCTCTCTGTCTTTATTCATAATAATTATACACGAAATATTATAATTTATAGATAAAATATAAGTAAAAAATTTTAATTTAACAAAAAATAAGGTACTTTTTAACACAAGTATAAAACGCTTGTGATACATGACACATTTAGGAAACAACCAAACACGTCATATACGGAGTGTTTCTTCAAAAGTTTGATTTAAAAAGTGTGAAGAAACCGCGAATAGACTATACAGACTAAGCAGCACCTATACGTGGATTATAAACACAGATAGATAAAGATGTGTAACTTAACACTACATTTGTGGTTAGACGGAATTCCTGGCCCGAGGGCCTCACCTCTTTGCCTGAAGGTCAGTATGTCTTTACAGGTGCCTGGGGACCTGTATGCCCGGGTTCCCAGCGTGGGTTGGCCGTCAGTTAGTTGTAAACACTGCGAAAACAGGGAGATTTGGTAGTTTGGGTCCTCTCTCCTGTCATAGCCAGTGACAACCGAGCACTTCCCTGATTGGTCGCCTAGCTAGGAGTGAAAGTTTTTTATTGGTGTTTTCCTGAGATAGTTGTTATTTTAATATTATTTAATTATCTTTATATACATCAGATTTTATTTTAGTTAACGATATCCATACTTTTTAATTACATTTTTTCTTAACTAAATACATTCCTCTTGGTGATAATAAATGTGGTTTATTTAATTTTCTGTTTATTTTGTTTAGTTATAGAGTAACTGGAGTAGCATTTCCTCCACAATACTCCTGGATGTTTTCCATAACATTTTTGGAAAGCCTGAATTGTTGAACTTCGCTGTTCTTGGGCTTACTTGGTTTGAATTTTTGAATTTCATACTTTTTCGGCTTTCGTTTTGTGTTTAATAATGCGCATTGTGAGGAATCAGCTAGTTTCTCCAGTGAACATACACTGAAGAGCCAAGAAAACCTGGTACACCTGCCTAATATCGTGTAGGGCCCCGCGAGCACGCAGAAGTGCCGAAAGACGACGTGGCATTGACTCGACTAATGTCTGAAGGTACGCAGAACGCAATTCACATCATGAATCCTGCAAGGCAGTCCACAAATCGATAGGAGTGCGAGGCGGTGGAGATCTCTTCTGAACAACACGTTGCAAGGCATCCCAGATGTGCTCAATAATGTTAATGTCTGATGATTTAGGTGGAAAATGGAAGTGTCTAAATTCAGAAGAGTGTTCCTGGAGTCACTCGGTAGCAACTCTCGACGTGTGGGGTGTCGCATTGTCCTGCTGGAATTGTCCACGTCCGTCGGAATGCAAAATGGACATGAATGGGTTCAAGTGATCGGAAAGGATGCTTACGTATCTGTCACCTGTCAGAGTCGTATCTAGACATATCAGGGGTCCCATTTCACGCCAACTGCACACGCCCCATACCATGACAGAGCCTCCACCAGCTTGAACAGTCCCCTATTGACATGTAGGGTCCATGGGTTCATGAGGATGTCTCTATACCCGTACACGTCCATCCGCCCGATACAATTGGAAACGAGACTCGTCAGACCAGGCAACGTGTTTCATGTAATTAACAGTCCAATGGCGTTATTGGCGGACCCAGGTGAGGCGTAAAGCTTTGTGTCGTGCAGTCAACAACGGTACACGAGTGGGCCTTCGGCTCCGAAAGCCCAATACAATGATCGTCCGTTGAATAGTTCGAACGCTGGCACTTGTTGATGCCCCAGCATTAAAATCTGCGCCAATTTGAGAAAGGGTTGTACGTCTGCCACGTTTAATGATTTTCGTCAGTCGTCGTTTGCCTGTTCGTTCACGATCTTTGTCTGGCCACAGCGATGTCGAAGATTTGATGTTTTACCAGATTCCCGATATTCACGGTAAACTCGTGAAATGGTCGTACGTGAAAATCCAAATTGTATCGCTACCTTGGAGATGCTATGTCCCATCTCTCTTGCGCCGACTATAACACCACGTTAAAACTCACTTAAATCTTGATAACCTTGCATTGTAGCAGCAGTAACCGATCTAGCAACTTTGCCAGACGCCTGTTATTTGCATCTGCACGCCTATACCAGTTGTTTTTTTTTTTTTTTTTGGCTCTCCAGTGTACTTCCACATTTACAAGGATAAATGAGTCGTTCAGTTACAAAACTGCGGATGTGCATGATAACAAAATGTTCAGAGAATTACACAAATGTGTACTACTACATTGTTTAGGTTTAAGATGCTGGTGGTTTTCTGGTGGCTGTATCTGTTGGCCAAAATCATTTTATGTAAATTTCACAATTATTGTGCGTGCCTTTTCTTAGTTATTGCAAAAATAAAATTGCACTTCCCGAGTTTCGCATTCGGAATTAATTATTTACGAGTTTTGCATCTGTAATACGTTAATGAGTTTTGATATGTATTTCCAGAAATGCATGCAGCAATAAACACAAAACCAACACATGCTAGTACTGGCAGAATTATGTAAAGCCAGAATATATATTGAATTTTGTCTGGAAAAATTTGACAAATTTGACCATAAATGTAAGGTAACATTTACTATTAAATACTTAGTAAATTATCAGCTGTTGAAGCTAGTGTCAAAGAGAGATAATTTTCCAGTCCACAGTCTTCCACCTAATTTAATCATATACGCACAGAATACTTATACAAACAAAAATATTATTTTTCAGAGTATCCAAAACACTGTTGAAAAACTGAGATATTTAATTTTTATGGTAACAATTCTTCACACAGTATATATTTACTAAAACACAAAACAGAAAATAAAAGTATCACTATAATGACGCATATTATGTTACAGTAGCATCAGTTTCCAAGACCATGACAGTTCTTTACACCGGCAGCTCGTTGTCATCTACTATTTCAAAATCCGAATCTGCTCATACACAGTTACCTTTAGTACCATCGTCAATCGCCTTCTTGTAAAAATCAAGTCTTAAATCATCCCTCCATTAGCCGATGTTTGCCATGCAGGTTGTCAATGTCTTCCAGCTTCTCATTACTCAATTTTCGTCCCATTTCTATCTATACGTTCTGGTTGTATGTTGGAGTAACGCTTGCCACGCCTGCAGATGCCTTTTGGTTTATCTAAGTCAGTGATGTAGTTGACTTTGCCTCTTACTAGAGTACTTCCGATTTTGGTCCGCGTGATGATAATTCTATTTGGCTGGAGAAAATTTGAAATGCCACTGAGGTGGGAGATTGATGATTTCACTAACAGCTGCTTTTCACCCAGCATGCATGCAATCTGTGCCCAGATGCATATGATAGCGCCATGGCCTTTGAATAGTTCATAGTATTCACTCGTGACAACAATCCCGGCGAAGGTGTTGCCAGTCTCATGACTCTAAAAACTCCAAATCGTGAACCTGTTAGGCTCGTTTTGAAGGTACGTCCGTTGCCAATAATCTAAGAGTGTACCTGTAACTAGACATCGGACAGTATTATCATGTTCCCATTGGCTGTTGTGAGCTGTCGTGTTTTAATTTATCTTGTGGGTTGCAATTGTTAGCTTGTTGCTAATGGTAAAATGTAACATTTCGGGCCGGCGGTATGTTCACGCTTGAGTGATGCTAAAACGGAAGCTAGACCTTTGTTCCCAGTAGGCTGTATTCAATACTTGCTGGCGTAGTGAATTGTGGGACAGAATAAATTGAAATTAGTGAGAGACAAGATGGTGTGCAGGTGACTTTTTTAGTTTGTGTGTGCAACTAAACTTACGCTCTCGATCTGGAGAAAAAATTAATAAATAGTATTTACAAACACCTATAGTATGACATAAAAATGCGGACAAAAGAAATAAGTAAAAGGAAAACGAGCCACTGTTAGCTGTTGTCAACAGTTATATATGTAGATAACGCATATATAATTGCGTATTACACAATCAGTTATCGCTATTAAAACGAGACAAATACACCAGAAAGAGTACTAAAACAAACGCGCAAGTAGAATAAAATGGGAACACACCCTGGTTCCCGAAACGTGGCAACTGTTTTTTGTCGGATATCTTTTATACAGAATAGTCCGCCTAACGTGGACACCCCCAAAATTTCTGGAACGGGTGCAGATCACGAAATCCTGTTTTCGCTAAATGAAATAACGTACGGGGGCAAGTAATTTGTCGCAAAGTGACTATTTGTAACATGTGTATGGACAGAAATAATTACAACACATATGATTTTTCCCCGGGAAACATACATTTATTTCAATGGCGTCTGAAAGTACGTGCAAAGAGGAATTCAGTGATATAGCATATACAATAGAAAGTTACACATAAACGACGCCAAGGAATAATGTGCAAATATGATTAAGTTAGGTGGGCCGGCAGCAATGGGCAGTGGACCTGTACTCACAGCTGTAAACAAACATCACGCGCCGTGACTCATCCTGGCGGGACCGCTTCCTAATAGCAGCGTAGTGCTTACCATAATGGGGCGAGGGTCATGGAATGCGATATTGGACAAAGAAGAGCACCGCGGCGGAGGAAAGACAGGCAATGTGAGTGCAAGTCTGATATAAATACATTACATTTTATTCAGATACCAACGTAATTCAGAAGATTTGTTTCCTAGTCATCAACTGTACTGAGTAATGAGTGCGTACAGATGCACAACAAAGATAGAACAAACCAACCTAAGGAGAAATGCAATCGCATCCGCATGCATAGTACAAAATAGCACAGCTATGGTTGAAACGCTCCACATTAGGTCTTCTCACAGCATGTGCTCAATGTTTTTACTATCAACGGCAATACACATCTGAAAACGCACATTTAGCAAGCGACGAGAGGCCTGAAGTGTTTCTGGCGTAATGCCTTTGCAAGCTGCCACAATGCGTTCCTGCATGCCTTCTGGCGTCGTAGGAACCGTGTTATGCACCCTATCTTTCAGTGTTCCCCACAGGAAAATATCGATAGGTTTGAGGTCGAGGGAGTGATTCTGGCCATCTTACAACACCACCACGCCCTAACCACCGGGCTGTAAACGTTTCATTTAACACTTGCCTCACCACCAAAACAAAATGCGTAGGACAACCATCATGCTGAAACCACATATCACGACATATGCCAAGCGGTATGTCTTCCAGAAGTACCGGAAAGGTCTTTATGAGGAAATGGGCGTACATACAGCCGGTCATTGTCCCTTGAATGAAGTATGGCCCTATGGCGCAGTCTCCAACGATTCCACACCACACGTTCACTTTCCACTGTCGCTGGTGCTCAACATGCCGGACCCAACGCGAACTCTCCGTCGCCCAATAGTGCATATTTCGTAAATTTACGCGCCCATGGTTTGTGAAGGCCGCTTCATCTGTAAATAGTGTGTTCTTCAGAAACGTGCTGTTATGCCTTAGATACGTTTTAAAAAAGCCTACAAAACTGAACACGCTGCTGTATATCACCTTCATGTAATGCCTGATGAAGAGTCACGTGATTTGGATGGAATTTCCGCTGGCGCAGTATCCGTAAAACGCTTGTTTTATTCCTACGATCCTGGAAAGTTCTCGCGTACACATATGGGGGTTTCCATCGACAAGTGCCAACACATCGTGTTGATGCGTCTCGCCCGTAGCATTCTTTGGTCGCACTCGTGTTGAGGAATTCCGATCACCTCGTGACAAGAGACGTCTGCAGAATCTTCGTATCGTTTGCAGTGAGATGGGCGTCCGATTAGGATATCTTTTACCATACATTTGGACGGCTTGCCCTGCATTTCTCTCACACTCACCGTAAATAATTAGAGCGTCCAGTTTTTCCTCATTCGTGAACCTCATTGCGGACGTACAGCCACGCACTGCAATACCACTTATCATAACAGATTACGGGGACTGGTGCTGCGCTGCTATTAGGAAGCGGTCCCGCCAGTATGAGTCACGGTGCGTGTTGCTTGCTTACAGCTGTGAGTACAGGTCCACTGCTCCATGCTACGGCCCTCCCAATTTAATCATATTTGCACATTATTTATTGGCGATTCTGTGCTACTTTCCATTGCATATGCTATATCACTGAAGTCTTCCTTGTACGTACTTTCACATGCCGTTCAAAACATATATGTTTCCTGGGGAAATATCATATGTGGTTTAATTATTTCTGTCTAAGCAAGTGTTACGAATAGTCACTTTGCGGCAAATTGCTTGCCCCCGTACGTAATTTCATTAAGTGAAAACAGAATTTCGTGATCTGCAACCGTTCCCGAAATAATGGGGGTGTCTACGTTAGGCGGACCACTCTGTTGCGTTTGAGTTGTTTTCGTGTTTTCCGCGGTTATTTTAATATAGCTGCACATACCATCCTCGTGTTGGAACTGACTGTAAAACTTTTTGCTGGCTATATTTTTTATCAAGTTTTTTTAATCTTTCACGGACACACGTAATAAAAATATTTCAAATGTTTTTCGGTTCTGTTTTTGTAGACTGGCGTGGGCTTTTATGGTTTCCGCCTCTCGTGAATTATTCGGCCTGAACTAAGTTATTTATATAACAATGAGACTATAAAAAAAATTTATATATATATATATAAAGGCAATGCATGTTTTCAGGTTACCTTGTGTTTAGACGCAGTGATAATTTTTAACAACTAATTTATGTAAAAGTCATCTTCATTGGGGGAAAAAAAAGTAAACCCATAGCTTAAACTGTTGAAGGTGAGTTTGTAATTACTTTATACATAAAAGCAGATGTGCTGTTGAAATGATTATTAAATACTAATGCAAATATTTTATTGAATGAAAATAATAAATACCCCTTGTTCAAGTAAAATTATTATTTCAAAACTAGAGAAAATTAATTTTTCACGTACTATTTTGTTTAGCGGTAACCGAGCTTCTAATAACACAAACCCACAAACATCCATACATGTGTGGAAATAGACTGAAACAACGTGACAGCCTTCGCGTAGCAGGAAACATTTGTCCCCTGTTTAAAAATGGGCGGTTAAATTGCTTACTACGAATGTATTATTCACCGTACTCCCGACCCGACTGTCTTTGCTGACAATGCGTAGAAGAAAAAGGTTTAGCAGCGCTGGAAAATTGGCCACAGCAAACCGTGTAATGAAGTGTTTCGGCAGACGGGAGTATTCGCGTAAAACCCGCCAGGAGTTGGCAGGCAGCTGTCGGTTCTCCAAATCCATCACTCCAGCAGCTCGAAGCGAAAACAGCTCTGTGTATTGCCAGCAAACGAAAAATGCTCTGTTCTGAGATTTTCGACTGATCTCCATTAGATCACAACTAGTGATACCTTAAACCATACTTTCAAGTATCTGTGACAACTGTGACTTTGACAAGTATCTGCGATTTTTATCTGCAATATTATCACTGATACAAAATAAAAAAAAAAAAGCTAATACGTCGCATATGTTAAATGAGCACTGAGAGTATTGATTTGTAAACGTCGGTATTGTTAATGTACAACAAATGTGCCGTGAACACTGTAATATTCTGGTGATACATTTTCCCTATCCTTAAAGTTCTTATTTTTTTATGTAATATTCTTTCATCAGTGACTGAGAAATGCAACACGGAATACTTAGCTGCGAATATTGAAACTTTGGTTTTACAAACGAATTAGATTTTCTTTGTTGAATTTTCTTAGACACAAAAAAAAAGTGCACACAAAACAAAATATTGTACTGCGTATTCTACTGCAATAGTTTTTTAGACCTAACTGTACAATAAAACAGTAGGGTAGAGCGAACATAATGAATATGAAATTAAAGAAATTCACACGAAGATATTTATTATAGTTTTAAACAGAAGCTTTGGTTACTGAATAAATATTTTTCTTAAAAGCACGCAGTCGAGATATATTGGTGAACACGCCTCGGCTGGTTGTGACGCTTGTCACAGGCAGCTAGAATGAACTGTGACAGGCGAAGCAGGTATCACAAACCTGTGAACGTGTGCCCAGTGTGGGACTTGTTACAGTTACAGAAATTGCAATGACTTTATCACAGATATGTACGGTGACAAGGAAATATCTGTGACAAAGTAGCAGGCTACGATTTCCCGGCCATCTCTAGTCACAACAATTAAAAAAATATCACCAGATCGTCTCAGGCAAATACATAAGTGTCATCGCCAGTACACGTCATATCCCTACAAAAGAACCTTGAACGTTTGACTTCTATAGGAACTACAGTCATCTGAATACACACTCTCAGCTATATTTGAAGGCAAGATTTAGACAGTTGCATGACAAGCAGGACCAGTAACTTTGTTACTGTGTCACAAAAATTAACACAATTTGCAGTGCCTGCCATCAGCTTGCCCGGTGCATGCTTGTGCATGTATTCATGTTCGCAGAACTTACAGTAATAGATCACAATTTTAATAAGGTATGTAGTTTTTAAAATATTCTGGCAATGCTATTTTGTACTTTAAGCAGTTCCAATTTAGATGCATTTTTCACATAAATACAGTGCTCCGGCCAACTTCACGCTGTAAACAAGACACGTGTGTGCACGATGCCATGTTCACAAAGCAAGAAAGATGAAGAGTTGCAACTCAATGTTGACAAATGACGCTCTTATTTTCTTTGGAAATCTGGCAATACTGCGATCATTTACAAGCAACCTAACGACTTAAAAATAGTTACTAAAAAAATTCAAAATATTTATTGGAAAACTTTTAACGAAAATGTATGATGGTCGAGAAGTTATACTTGGAGTTATAATTTGTTGCAACTGTTTCTAATTTTTAAAATTAAGTAAAATTTATTATTTTTTTTTTTTGCAAATCATTTTCAGGTAACTCTGGATGACAGCTTTTTTTTTTTTTTTTTTTTTTTTTTTTTTTTTTTNAGATTATTATATATTTTTTATTAAAAATTGTAGCATAGGTGCATTTTCATCTTTATATCCACATTAGGATACAGAAAACTTTATCTTCACGTGCATTTTTTCACGAACGAACTAATTATTTACTACAATGAACAAACAGATTGGCATTTAGCGTCTTGCTTTATTTCTGAAGTGTTTGCTTATTACTCAAAGACGAGTTTTTGTTGCAATGCTACCACAATAACATCATTATTCGATAATATCTTTAAAAATTATACTTCCTTAGTATTTAACCTTCGTTTTAAACTAAATACGCCGACAAAATGAAACTATTTCAAAAGTTATAGAAATTGAAAAATTCCAGTAACTTCCATGCAGTAAAATGTTTATTGTCTTCATTCGTACTACGCTGGCCGCTCTGTATTTTAATGATCTGATTCCACCTGTAGAAATGCGGTCCCCTGGCCATGTAGATTGAGTGTCTAGTTTTCATGAAAGCGGGTTCGATGTAAGGTTTTATTCCTTAAAGAGGCCCGCATAACTGGAGCTATTTTCGGCTGCCACGAAGCTCAAGGCGCTGGAGTTGAGTTGAGAGATCTGGCCGGTCTTGAGAGCCGATGAGGGTGGAATGAGGTGAGAATGGGCGGGGGAAACGTGAGATCCCCGAGAAAACCTGTCGCCCAGCGGCATCGTCCAACACGATTCCCTCGTGCGAAAATTCGGAGTGACCCAGCCGTGGATTGAACCCGGTTCGCCTTGGCGGGAGACGAGCAGGCTATCCGCTCAGCCACCGCGGCCCCGCAGGGCAAGGCTCTAGACTGGCGTGCAGTGTTCTCGTCGTGCCGCGTGTACCTATGGGGTTTTAAGCGGTGTACCTATCATTTTATTGGTGGCAAGTCTGTAGCAAGGTTCATTACAAGGCGCTTGAGAATTTGTGTATGCATCTTACGTGTATATTTTCAGAAACAGCTATTTTAAAAGCCGTTTTTAGCTACGCCGGAGTGCTCAGAAACTGTGTTTCTAATGTGCGTGGCGTCTTGAAAGCACTCAACAGGCCTCTTATTAAGTGTGTGTTCTTTTCGTAGATCAGCACATTGGACGCACGTTTAATAGTTCCGTAAGAACTTGTATTTCAAACACACTGCAATGCAGTGCAAGGCCGGGTATGTGGGCCCTTAAACCACAGTGAACCGGCATAACCATATATTTTTATTGTCATTCTGATTTACGTACCTTCAATACGTTATTAATACTTCAGTGTCACTTTCGCTTCAGAGTAGAGAAACTTCCAGGCAACGTGCTTAATTTTGATTTCTCGTGTGCAATGATGTATATTTGTGATGCGATAAAAGTTCCTGCATGAATCGCTCACATGAGAACACACACAAACACATTCACATCACATGAATACATTTTCCTTGTCTTTGAAGTGCCATTTATTTGAAGCGCTTAACGGATATGTTTTGCGTACTTTCGATACATATCACGTTTCAAATAGAATGGAATTTGTACTATGATAGTCCCCGAAAAGAAGTGCTAAATTGTACCTTATCTTCTTGTAATGTTTTTCACAATTAATTTATGCACACTTATAACAAGTGATATTTTTTAAATAAATTACTTTTAGCCCAATTTTACAATATTTTTTGTAGTCTGTACACATGTTTGTGTGCTTCTGTTCGGGTGTCATAATATTGCTTCCAGTGAAACCTAGCTGGAATATTTTTACCGAAGTGCATAAAACCAAATTTACGGATTTTTTCAGTTATTATGTTATCTAAATATATTTTGTCATGTTCGTGTGAATTGTCTCTTCTTGAGCCTATACTCAAAATGTACGATTTGCCGCTTTTTATTAGTTGAGTTACACCGTACTTACTGTCTACAAAACTATTTTTAATAGATACTACACGTTCAAACATACTAGTCTTCACTTATTTCATAAAAAAAAGTGTCAGATATTTTTATAAATATGAAATAAAATATAAAATAATATTGTTATCAATTTTAAACGAGAAATGTTAGAGCCTAAATAAACTTTATCATTACCGCCTTTTTTTTTAACGTGTTACAGCAGTAGTACACATTTAACATCTCAGATGTGTGTGGACTAATTCATAATATAAAAACACAAAATTAGTTTCTATCAGGGTAAAAATATATTTGATGGTGATTCATACACGAATGCTATCACAAAATCAAAATAATTCATTCGTGCGCACTCAGTGTAGGATAATATTTTGCAAAGGAACTATTTCTTACTAGGTATTACCAACACACCTATTATCTCACTGTTTTAATTTGTATTAATTATAAGTGAAATACTATAACTTATAAATATAATATAAATAAAATTTCAATTTAACCAAAAATACAGTACTTTGATGTTACCACAAGCATAAAACGCTTGTGATATATGGCATATTTAGGAAACAAACAAACACTTCATAAGTGGGGTGATTTTTCCAAGGTTTGATTCCAAAACTGTGAAGAAACCACGAATAGGCTATATACATCTTTAGTAGTGTCGTAATGAATCAGCCTGTAAATGTTACATCACCGTTTCCGTCCTGGTACCCCATGTGTCGGTATGATTTTAATGACGTATTCAGATGAAAATATTTTTTTATAGTTTTCGGCAAGTGCTTGAATACCACGATATACCTCGTTGAATTACGCATAGCTTTAAGTAATACACACACACACACTCTCTCTCTCTCTCTTTCTCCCAATGACAATCAGGTCTTGCTAGGAACAAGTCACACATCTACTCTGTATATCCTGTAAGCAATTCGTATGTAGAAAATTACAGTTTTTCAAAATCATTAACTGAATGTTATCTGGCACTTAATTAAAACGCTTTATACAGTTTTCTATCAAACTTCGTTTTAACAGATTAAAATTATAAAAAATGTTTTTTTCAATAACACCTTAGCAGTTTCTAGTTTGGCGAGAAATACAATACTTTTTTTAAGAATGTGTGGACTATATACACAACCTCGCAATCACTGGCTGAGAATACAGAATTTTCATAGAACTGAGATTACAAACAAAATTACTTCCAAGTGTCAGAACAGCTGAACGGAGGGATACATTAGTAAAACAACACAATTTTGCTATATTCTTAGCACTGCCAAACTCTGGCGTTCGTAGCTGAGATGGCGAATAAGAACACATTGTGGCTAACACCTCCAGCCAATGAGAAAGCATCACCTGCAAGTAAAGTATGTATAAAGGCAGGAAGACTCCACAGAGTATAACAGCCTACTGCTGCTGCTATATCGTAAACGTCAGACACTGCAATGTCATTGGAATCGTCGGAAGAACGGCTACAACCCAGAAGCAAGTATCTGTGGACAACAAGAACTCGCGACGTGAGCTAAGTGATACCAAATGGAGCATAACTTTTAGTGCTCTCAAGTTTGGTAATGTTATGTCTGCTATATCAGACAAGTTCCAGATACCCTGCGCAAGTGTGAGTGATGTGAAGTGGATACTTGAGAGAGTTATAGCACGCCAACTCAGACCCGATAAGCAGTAAACATTTGAAGATCAAGACACTCAGGCAGGGCCTGCGACGTATAGCGAAATCAAACCATGAATATCTGTTGCAAACGACGGCCAAAAACTTTCGATCGACATGGGAAGTGCTGAAGGGAATGTACACCATCCGTGGGAGGTGGTTATACATGGTAGGTAGGGCTAAACGTTTCGTCGGCAGTGAGGTCATTAAAGAAGGAACAAGTTGCTTACAGAAACAGGAACGGGAAAGAACCGGCCGTCGTCTGTAATAAGAAACCACCCCAGCATGCGGGCTCGAGTGATTTCGGGAAACCAAGGTAAACTGAAGTCAAGATGGCCGAACAGGGATTCGAACCCAGGTCCTACCGAGTGCAAGTCCAAAGGTTTACCACTCCGCCACCTCACTCGGTATAGTTACGCTTGGATTGCTACGAAAATCTGCAGTTAAAGAAGCGATGATCATTACACGGAACAGTCGTCGTTTACAGAGGCGCAAAGCACGTCGCGTCTGACTCTAGAATGTTTTTTTTTTTGAGAAATATTTTTTTGAAGAATGTTTTTGAGTAATGTCTGTGGTTTCTTTTTGAGCTTTATTTTTTGAGGTTTCTTTGTGTGGTATGCTTTATGAGGTATGATTTTTAAATTTAATTTTTGAGGCCTATGCTTAGCAGTGGAATAATTTAAATAATTCTCTAGACATGGCAACCCGAATACCTCCATGTGACCTTCGACGTCATTAACAAACTGTTGCATAGTTTGCTGTGGGAATTGGCTTTTTTCCAGAAACTGTAAACGTAATTTAAGTATAGCGCATTCTGATGCTGCATATTAAAGACATGCCTTAGTTAAATAGACAACATCCCAGTTTTCTGGCTTAGTTTGACTAAAAAGATATTACATTTCTTCAGGAACTTTAAATACTCTAGCTGCGTACAACACTTGACGAGTGCAATAATTCAAATTCAAACAGTTATTAAATGCTACAAAAAACTCTACCACTGCTGATAATAAAGAAGTGGACTTAAGTTCCGGCGTATTAGCAATCAACTCGCTAGGAACACATCGCAGCGCTCGTAAAGATGGACAGGACTCACCCGTGCCTGTTGCGTGGTCGCCGACATCCCCTTTCCGCATCAGAGCACGAGCTTTCACTCGCAATGTGCCAAACCCGTCAGCGTTCGCTACCTCCATCTCAGCTTCTTCCAAAAAATACACCAACACAGGCTTCGGCAAAGTTCGTATCCAAGCTGTGGGCATATTTAAAAACAGTATTAAGCAAAATCCAACAAAACGTACGCTTTCCAGACTGGAAAGCATTACACCTCCACCAATATATTTCACCAGGTGGATAAAAATTTTTGAAGTTTCCTACACAAAACAACCATTCCAAAACTGCCCAAAATACCCCAGATTTGCCAAAAACTAAGCATGAACAAATATAGGAAAGCCACCATGGATGTATGGGAAGAACTTTACCATTCGTGCTTTTTCTGTGTGTGTACACAATGGTGCGGTAAATTTTCAAACTTGTTCTTATTGTTTCAAGTTCGTGTTTACATTCAATAGAAATTGCTCAAAATTATCTCGATAAACTGCTAACAAGACCGTCTTCATCAAGACCGTCTTATTTTTGTTTGTCTCGAGATTTTATGTTGCATAGTCACTGCATAGGCACACCATTTTACAAAACGCATTTCATAGTCATCGAAGACTGTCTTCACCAAGTCAACTACTAGCCCGACTTGAGACCTATCTCGTCGCATTGTAAAATGGCGAATATGTGCATGTAAACAGCGATAACTTTGTAACTGTTTTTATTTCTAATTAGGAATCACAGTAAATGTTGCTCTTGTAATTAATACTAGCTTTTAAAATGCAAAGGATTCCAAGTGACTGAAAACATTATTTTCAAAGTATCGGATATTTTTACTAGCCGCCTGTTTAGAATGCGCTGCTAACATTTATGCAACGGGACTAGATTACAAATAAAAAAATTAAAAAGTTATCTCATAGAAGGTACTATTTAACTGGCTGCAGTACTGGAGAAACTGTTTTAAAACCTAGAATACCAATGATTCCCTCGGATTTGCCTTTTAATTTTAAATGATACCAATTTACAATACGAGTTTGTTTTGTTATGACCATAAATAAGGCACAGGGTCAAACACTTAATGTAGTTGGAGTGGATTTGAGTGGAGCATGTTTTTCACACAGACAACTATACATACCGCTTTCGCGTGTCACGTCAAACAGAAATCTTTTTGTGCAGGCGGTCAGAGGCAAAAGGATTAATGTTGTCTGTAAATAAATTTTCTAAACCACTATTATATAATATGTTATATTAGAGATATACGAATGTGGATAAAGCGAAGGAGGTAGGTATGTCAGTATCGTGGTAAATGGAGGTCCACAATCTCTGCATACCCCTCTGGGAGACAGGCGTAATGTGTATGAATGTATGTTATACACTGAAGAGCCAAAAAAACTGGTACACCTGCCTAATATCGTGTAGGGCCCCGCGAGCACGCAGAAGTACTGCAAGACGACGTGGCATGGACTCGACTAATGTCTGAAGGTATGCAGAACGCAATTCACACCATGAATACTGCAGGGCAGTCCACAAATCCATAGGAGTGCGAGGCGGTGGAGATCTCTTCTGAACAGCACGTTGCAAGGCATCCCAGATATGCTCAATAATTTTCATGTCTGGTGATTTAGGTTGCCAATGGAAGTGTCTAAAGCCAGAAGAGGGTTCCTGGAGCCACTCGGTAGCAACTCTCGACGTGTGGGGTGTCGCGTTGTCCTGCTGGAATTGTCCACGTCCGTCGGAATGCACAATGGACAGGAATGGGTGCAGGTGATCGGACATGATGCTTACGTATCCGTCAACTGTCAGAGTTGTATCTAGACGTATCAGGGGTCCCATTTCACGTCAACTGCACACGCCCTATACCATGACAGAGCCTCCACCAGCTTGAACAGTCCCCTGTTGACATGTAGGGTCCATGGATTCATGAGGATGTCTCCATACCCGTACACGTCCATCCGCCCGATACAATTGGAAACGAGACTCGTCAGACCAGGCAACGTGTTTCCAGTCATCAACAGTCCAATGGCGGTGTTGGCGGGCCCAGGCGAGGCGTAAAGCTTTGTGTCGTGCAGTCAACAACGGTACACGAGTGGGCCTTCGGCTCCGAAAGCCCATACAAATGATGGTCCGTTGAATAGTTCGCACGCTGGCACTTGTTGATGCCGCAGCATTGAAATCTGCGCCAATTTGAGAAAGGGTTGCAAGTTTGTCACGTTAAATGATTCTCGACAGTCGTCGTTTGTCCCGTTCGTTCACGATTTTTTTCCGGCCGCAGCGATGTCGAAAATTTGAAGTTTTACTGGATTATCGATATTCACGGTACACTCGTGAAATGGTCGTACGCGAAAATCCAAATTGTATCGCTACCCCGGAGATGCTATGTCCCATCTCTCGTGCATCGACTATAACACCACGTTCAAACTAGCTTAAATCTTGATAACCTGCCATTGTAGCAGCAGTAACCGATGTAGCACCTTTGCCAGACGCTTGTTGTCTTATATAGTCGCTGCTGATCGCATCGCGTAACTCTGATTGGTACCATACCTCTGTTATTTGCATACGTACGCCTATACCAGTTTTTTTTGGCTTTCCAGTGTATATGATAGTAGTTTACTAATTTACTATCATGTAATATTGTAATTGTCTTTTCTAANTTTTTTTGGCTTTCCAGTGTATATGATAGTAGTTTACTAATTTACTATCATGTAATATTGTAATTGTCTTTTCTAATTTATTTATTAGCGTATCACTGTAAAAACTAAATTGTACCTGGGCGAAGCAAGGCCGGGTCGTTTGTGTATAAATATATTACTAAACCAAGCCCATCATACTAATAGCGACCACATGCACATGTATTTTATAATCATAGTATGGATCAGCATCCACCAACACTTTTGTAAGCTTTATTGACATTAATTTAAACGCACTTGGAATGTACAAGGGAGATAAACAGTCTTAACTTTCGTGCTCTTATTGACCATCAATCCATCAATCATCCATACGGTAACGTTGGCAGTGCTTTGGACGTAACATTTTAAAAATATCTTCGTATTATTTTTGACAGGATAATGTTCCAAGTATTTTCCCATACTTTAATGATGAAGATATCTACGAAAGTTGGTAACCGTTATAATTAAGTTTTCTATGCTTACCTTGCCCTCTCCTTCCCCTCCAGTGCTCATAAATTAGTTCATAAGTCGTAGTGTAGGATGACTGCCTTCTCTTTCCTGAGACGGAAGTAATATCAAAATGACATATATAAAAAAATTGTGTACATACAACTTTTAATCACTAATTTAAATTACTGCAGTGTTTGCGAATTGCATTATTTCTAAATCGTGTTTCCCTAATCGATCCGTTACTACTACAAGTTGTGTAATGCGTTTATTAATGCACTTCTTTGATTCAAGTGTATGTGAATATCGGAAAGAAAAATATCAAACTGACTTTATTAACAACATACTCCCTCATGCCTGAGGCAGGCATGAACCCGTAACCTGTCAGTTGTCAGGCATGCATTCTGACCCTTAAAAAAACCCCAGCGGAGGCCAAAGCTATAGGCTGCAATGGTTTCTTGGAACGAGACTGGCATTCCCCTTTTTTCTTCGCTATGACGCCATGCACCTTGATTGCTGTCAGATGAGTACACAGGCTTAGGAATTCTCCAGCGTGACTAGCTACACGAGTAGAGGACGTTCAAGAACATCAAGNGTCAGATGAGTACACAGGCTTAGGAATTCTCCAGCGTGACTAGCTACACGAGTAGAGGACGTTCAAGAACATCAAGCTCTGATACGGAAGCAGATACATACCAACGCACAGTTTTTCCTTACCTTTAGCAACAGATTTTGTTATGTAGTCAAAAATTGAAAAGCAACAACATTAATTTTCATTTAACAAAATACACGCTCGNGATTTTGTTATGTAGTCAAAAATTGAAAAGCAACAACATTAATTTTCATTTAACAAAATACACGCTCGAATTAACATCATCTATCAGTTAGGCCAAAAGAAGTTAGACTTTCAACAAAATATTTAGTTGAATCAACTGTGTATATTTGATTGCCTTCGTTCAAAAGTACAGCTTGAGAGTTTTTTTCGTCACCATTAGTATAGTAAAAGTGTTTGTTAGTGGATTTATTGATGTTTAACTGTAGTATAAACATCCTCATAAAACAAGCTCAACAGGGAACTAAAAATTACGTTGTCAAAACATTTATCTTTCATCAGTAGTCACTTTATATGAGGTTGCCAAGGCATAGATGATCTAAGTTCGAATTTCGCTCGGGTTTCAATTCTTTTTATGTCAAACGAAACTGTTTAACATACGTAGAACCAAACAAATATTTAGTTGCACCAACCCAATTTTTGTTTGGAGCAACGAAATGACAACAATATAATTTGGTTTTAACAACAAAATATTTTATTGCTCCTACACCAACAATTAATTTGGTTGCGCGAAACAAACTTTGTTTGACTCAACGAAACCTTTTCCTCAGTGCATAATGGCAACTGTTGAAAATGTAAGTAAACGAGCGTGCCTAGAAACCATGGTTACTCTGTTAGGGCCAGCCGCATTGTCCGACCCATCCCCAATTGAAATGTGTGGGATGCTTTTGGCAGCTCTGTCGCGATTCCTACGGCAAATTATGCAAGAATTGCGAGCGAATATTGAAACTGCATAGAATAGATTATCGCAGGTCGCCATTAGGGGCCTCCAGAGCTCCGTGCCGTGACATCTGGCGGAATGTGTTTACAAACATGGCGGCCCTACGTCATGCTGTGAGACGTACGTCTAAGCAATAAATCATGCTTATAACAGTCTCACTTCACAATGAGTACTTGTTCTTGGCGAATTTTGCCTTCCTTCTCAATAGCACTGCAATCCGACACTTCCTTGTCGGTGCAACTATATTTTTACAATGAGAGTAATATTTAATATTGTCTTTTAACGACTTAACTATTTCTGCATGTGCACTTTACACATCTTTATTGATGCAAAGACTATCAATACAAACGTTTATGTGTAATTCAATTACGATCAGGGGTTAGCTGATATGTGGTTTTGGAACACCAGAGTTGTGTTTTGCAAAAGGAACTTTAGTTTTCTTCCACAGCAGTCAGTAGTTTTTCAAGGAAATAATATGTTAACAAAAATAATGAATAGTTATGAGAATGTTTATCATGAAATTGCTTGATGCATCATTTAAGTTTACCACTTAGAGAGTTTACCACTGGACAGATTTCTGCACAAGTTTTAACTGAATACGTTATACTTTAAACGAAGGTACAGATAGCTCACATATCATGGAGAGCCGCAGTAAATTTGGAAACGGCTCACAATACATTCTCGAAGAATCTGCCTTTCGTTCGCACACAGGCAGTAGCTATGCCAACACATAGACATTGACATAGACAGTAGCTGTCCCAGCACACAGGCAGTAGCTATCTGTCTCCTCGGAAACACCGGTTGTTCCTTACTAGACTTTGCCACTCTGTTCTGTGGTAAATTGAACACGTAAACATACTGTATAAGTAAGACGTTCGAACATGATCATATTTATAATGCCCGCTCAGGGAAGCAGGAATAGGTGGTACCAGGGTACATTGTAAACCCTCCCCCCCCCCTTTTNCCTTTTTTTCTTTCATACACACAAATTTTGTTAGGCGCCTGTAATAACGTAGCATTTACACCCCCTAATACTTTTACTATTGCCATTTCGATAGTACCTTAGTGTAGTGTGCAGCAACAACAACCTTAATGTCAGCAAAATGTCCGTTTTACAGAAGTGTATTTGCTACGTTTTAACCAAATAATGTTTTGCGCTTTAATTAATTTAAATAATATTATAACCATCCCTTTGTATCTGAAGCCCAAATAACTCATGTTATAACGAATTATTTCGAAGGAAAAAAAAAGTTAAACAAAAAGAACAGAAAAAAAAAATAATTATTCGCAAATGTATTTTTTTTTTTTCATTCCTTCAGACTAAATACTTAAAATTCACAGACTTGCAACAGATTTCGTGTGACAATGTGCACTGAGAATGGCAATGAATGGTTACGATTTCCCGTTTTACAAATATAAATGGACTATATTAAATTGAGAGTTCTCTTTATCTGTCAGCTTCCAGCAGCCTTTTGAAAATAAAGTCTGCCGTTTCTTTGACTTGAGTTTCAACCTGTATTCCCCCATTTCTCCCACCATTTCAAACTGTCCAACTTCACCGACCCTGCCTGGTTTCTTTAAAGATTGCGCCCTTGAACTTTGCCGCTGTTCTGCATACGTACTCTACATTATTTACCGAAATAGTATCCTTTTTGCTCAACATAGATGTTATGTCTGTGCATCGTTTGAGGAGAGTTTTTGTATCAAGTTTTTATAGTTGGTCGTGCACGTTATGGCATCTCGCTCATAAAGCACCAACAAGACTAGATGTGCGAGCACCGATTCGGGTTCATGTGGTTTGGAGCCCACTATAAAGACGGAAGTCCCGTCGTATTTAGACTTTCCTGTGTGACGGGTAATTCAATTTTTCACGTTGTACTGCGGCTAGAAGTATGCAATATTCAACACGCCAATAATACGTAAACATTTCGCGAGGGAGACGAATGAATGGATGTTAGTTGTTGAGATGTTTTATTCGGCCCTTAAGAGGNAATACGTAAACATTTCGCGAGGGAGACGAATGAATGGATGTTAGTTGTTGAGATGTTTTATTCGGCCCTTAAGAGGCTTGCGTAGTAAATACTTTAAACGTCTCAAGGTCACGTCCGGGCGTAAGAAAAAATTGTGACGGCGATAGAAAATAGCATAAACCAGCTTCGTGCTTATTCTGTTTCCTCAGAATTAGAATTGCAAGCGGTGACTATAGGGTTTTGTACAAGAATCTCTCCGGAAAAGATACAGCTATTGTTAAAATCACTATTTCACAGAAGAATAAATATCTTAAACAGAAGGCTACTTACAGCGATTTTCGCTCACTTTGACACTTTTCAACGACTACATTTACATTTTAATAACCAAATTTATGAATTGGCAACAAAATATCGACTTTCATTTCTGTCCTGAAAAGAGATTCACATTGAAATATTCCATTGTTTTTTTTAACATTATAATAAACACAACTGCTTACAATGAGACACATGTGACAACAGGGAGGCCCCTTAAGGTGCGTTGTCTTGAACGCCGATGAAGATGGAGGAGTAGCGGAATGCAGGGGAGGGGGAAACGGGAGTACACTGAGAAAACCCGTCCGTCAAGTTTCTTACATGCTAAAATCTGGGTACCCTACCGGGAATCGAACCCCGCTCGCCTTGGTGGAGGGCGAGTAGTCCGGCCATTACACCATCGCGGCCCACTATGCACGGTAGGTATGTGACGCGGTAATGCATAGGAATGGTGCAGACGGAGGGTTTTCTTGGTTCACGTGAGCTGCGAGGCACCTGAACGAAGACACAGTGCTAATAAACTGTGAGTCACACCAGGGCTGGGCCGCGCTCGAGTCATCACCAATTCTGATTCCTCACCCGGCGCTTGCGCGTGAACGCCGTAGCGGTGTGGCCAACTTGACTTCGCTAGGGTTTAGCTGCGCAAGCTATACACACACACACGGAACCTTTGTAATTTAAATAATATACGAAACTAATTTATGCAGCTTAGGGTGTGTAATATTTTAATTCCTAATAACATGTCATAGAGAAACACAATTTTTACTATACGAGATGTGTTTAAAAAAAAAANTGTAATATTTTAATTCCTAATAACATGTCATAGAGAAACACAATTTTTACTATACGAGATGTGTTTAAAAAAAAAAGTGACTTTGCAAATTTCGAGGGCTACGTACATTCGATTATCGATTGTTTTTATTTTATGTTGGTACACATGTCCCCAACATATGTTGACATTATCAGCCATTTTGCATTGTTTGTTTGTGACAGATATAAAGGTTAGACGTGTTTTGGTGTGCTTGGCGATTTTTTGCTATCGCAAACAATGTATCAAAGAATCTGTATTAACAACACCGTAATCATGCCTCAGCCACCGTATTCACCGGACGTGGCCCACTGTGACTTGTTCCTGTTCCCAAAACTGAAGAGACCCATGAAAGGACGGAGGTTTGCCATGATTGAGGTGATAAAGACCTGGGAGACTTCAATGCCATACCAAAATGCGCATATCATAAGTGCTTCGAGGATTGGCAAAAAGCACTGGCACAANATCAAAGAATCTGTATTAACAACACCGTAATCATGCCTCAGCCACCGTATTCACCGGACGTGGCCCACTGTGACTTGTTCCTGTTCCCAAAACTGAAGAGACCCATGAAAGGACGGAGGTTTGCCATGATTGAGGTGATAAAGACCTGGGAGACTTCAATGCCATACCAAAATGGGCATATCATAAGTGCTTCGAGGATTGGCAAAAAGCGCTGGCACAGTGTATTATATCCGAGGTTGATTACTTTGAAGGGGACAAATTAGATATTGATGAATACATAAATATTAATCGAGACTAAGTCACAAAATAACAAGTCACCATATTTTTTGAACACACCTCGTATTGTTGTATTTTTCCTTCTTTGCAGATCGTGATGAATATTTGGAGCAAATCTGTGTATCACATTTGTACATTTTATAAACTAAAACTTTACATTAGACAAACAATTGTTGTAGAAAAATAAAATTTTTTTAGTGGGATTAATTTTTGCTACAATTTTACTTAGGACGTGATTACAACTCCTACTTGCTGCACAATAAATGATGTCGTGTAAGGTCCTCTTCCAGAACGTGGTGTAAAATTGATTTTAAAAAAAATTATTTTCGTCATTCTTGCTGCCAGTAAACGTATGTGTGCATTGTGCACAGCTTCCTACGTGTTTCCCCAGAATTAACGCTCATAGTTCCTTCCAAGTTGAGCTAACGAGCGGACGTGAAAGTATATTCAGTTAAAATGTTCATACACGTACAGTTTACGAGCAGTGGTACTTTAAATCCCGCCAATTAAATTGGGATCGCAAACGGAATACGTCTTCACAGTGCTGTAAATTTATGTAAACTTTGTAACATTTTAATTCATGGTAACAAGACATNTTTGAAGGGGACAAATTAGATATTGATGAATACATAAATATTAATCGAGACTAAGTCACAAAATAACAAGTCACCTTATTTTTTGAACACACCTCGTATTGTTGTATTTTTCCTTCTTTGCAGATCGTGATGAATATTTGGAGCAAATCTGTGTATCACATTTGTACATTTTATAAACTAAAACTTTACATTAAACAAACAATTGTTGTAGAAAAATAAAATTTTTTTAGTGGGATTAATTTTTGCTACAATTTTACTTAGGACGTGATTACAACTCCTACTTGCTGCACAATAAATGATGTCGTGTAAGGTCCTCTTCCAGAACGTGGTGTAAAATTGATAAAAAAAAATTTATTTTCGTCATTCTTGCTGCCAGTAAACGTATGTGTGCATTGTGCACAGCTTCCTACGTGTTTCCCCAGAATTAACGCTCATAGTTCCTTCCAAGTTGAGCTAACGAGCGGACGTGAAAGTATATTCAGTTAAAATGTTCATAAACGTACAGTTTACGAGCAGTGGTACTTTAAATCCCGCCAATTAAATTGCGATTGCAAACGGAATACGTCTTCACAGTGCTGTAAATTTATGTAAACTTTGTAACATTTTAATTCATGGTAACAAGACATNGCAAACGGAATACGTCTTCACAGTGCTGTAAATTTATGTAAACTTTGTAACATTTTAATTCATGGTAACAAGACATAGCTCATCGAGAGGATTTCATCACAAGCAGAAAATTTATATTTATGATCGGTGGTGGACTGCAAATGTCCTGGCTCCTCCTGGGGACTTCATGTCCAGAGACAGCAACTCTAACGTCGCTAACGGTTTCTCTCCGCCCCCCCCCATTTTTTTTCTCTTCTCCACTGGCTTGCATCATGCTGCTCCTACATTTAATACGCATTGAGGATAAAACATGGTTGTAGGAACCATCTAGACTGTTAAAATAGTGACAGTCACCTGATGGGTTATAGGTACCATCTAAATATTGTTATAGGCTGTTCACGGTAAAGTGAGCGCTTTTGAAAGCCCTCTCATTACGAATCATAGTCCATTAATATATTTTATTGTAGGNCTGTTCACGGTAAAGTGAGCGCTTTTGAAAGCCCTCTCATTACGAATCATAGTCCATTAATATATTTTATTGTAGTCTTAGACGTTAAATTTCGAATGCGGTGGAATATACACACTGGGTTTATTACTTACACGGCAATATTTATTTAAAAAGATGGTTAAAGAATAACAAATCGCCGAAAGAAAAAAGTAACCAGGGCCTCGAAAGTGCTCACTTTACTTTGCACAGCCTATAACATAGNATAACAAATCGCCGAAAGAAAAAAGTAACCAGGGCCTCGAAAGTGCTCACTTTACTTTGCACAGCCTATAACATAGATAGTTATACCAACATAACTGTTAGTCGTATTCCTATATATGATTGCACTTGCTACTATACATACGGTTGCTACAGTATGGCAATGCGTTGCTACTAGATAACAGATATCACCTCCAACAGAACCACTTCAACAATATTTTGACTGTTCCCGCAACAGAACAGGTTTTTATAATCTTGGTTGTCGTAGGAACAATCCAGATATTGTTGAAGTAGTTCTGTTGGAGGTATCTGTTTTGTAGTAGCAACACAGTGCTCTGCTGTAGCAACCGTATGTACAGTAGCAAATACAGTTATATGCAGGAATGAAACAAACAGTTCTGTTGGCATTACGACCTATATTAATAATATTTAAATGGCACCTACAACTTATCATATGGCTGTCCCTATTTTAACAGTCTATATGATTCCTAAAACTATATCTTTTTTCTCAGTGCACCTTTCATTACTGTACTGCAAGGTGTGAAATGCGTTCGTAATAATATTTTTTCTTAATAATTTAAGCAACGCAACGACAATGGTAGAAAAAGTGAGAAAGAGCCTGTAACAATGTCCCTAATTAACAAGATTCCAGAAATATCCAAACGGAACAATTATATAACATTTCAAATAATGTCCGAAAACATTTATTTCGATTACTAACGAAAATAATTTAACCATAGAAATCTAATGGTTCTTTTCATTATAATCGTTAACTGAAACATTCAATTTTTATAAGCCTCTAAGAAATGTTCTTGCATGAAGTATTATGCACACCGTTGTGTATGTTTCAAGGTTCTACAGTTTACAATTTTAGCAGCTGTGGTGAATCCTCTTAGTTGTTATTGTTTTTTTCTTCTTTGTAGAACTTAATGAATATATAGAGTGAATTTGTATATAATATTGGTAGGTTTTATAAAATGATTTTTTACTCTAGGTGTGTAATTTTTTTGAGGAGAGATAAACTATAAAGAAAAAGTAATTTTAGCTACAATTTTCTTAGAAAAAGGATACCATTTATTGCTACTGGCTACATAATATCTTTTTGTTTTGCGATAAACGGTACCTATCGGATCTCTTCCGAAAAGTGGTGTAAAATTGGCAATCCTCTCCTTTTTGTAGTTTCTACTGCCAGTAAACGTAAGTATGTTCTGAACACAGGCTCCTACANGTAAACGTAAGTATGTTCTGAACACAGGCTCCTACAGGTTTTCCCAGAAATAAAGCTCATCAGAATTTCATGTAAGTTGAGGTAACGAACTGATATAAATTCTACCGATGAAACTCGGACTGGTAAACGGAATATGATTACACAGTGTAAATCTTATACCACAGCTTCTAAGTCGTAACACCAAAAGGGCATGTATAGGCGTACCGGTAGACCACATGTATTTGCACAGTTGGCAAGTTCAGTTACTTGATGTTGTGTGATGAACATACTGTATACTTCATAGTCCCTGGTATTATCAAGAAGTTATACAGCAGTAGACAGCACACTGACAGGAGACAGACGTGAGAAATTAAATCAATGAATCTGGGTGTGTGGAGTCATAATGCAAGGGGATACTAAACTAATCACAACCAGCAGTCATAAGTTTGAAGTAGCCAGCACAAGAGGGAAGTCTCCCATTGTGTAACATCCTTGGTACGGAAAGTCTTGTCACTTCCAATTTTGTTAGATGTAAATAGCTAAAGATTAACACTAACGAAATCCACGTATGTGTGTCCACGCGCACGTAGGTGTACATTTATGTACACACGCACTAACACACTAACACACACTCTCTTTGTCTCTCTCTCTCTCTCTCTCTCTCTCTCTACTAGTCTTCGACAACGCATTAATAAAGTACATGGTTCGTTCCAATCTTATACTCATAGCATTTTTTTTTTTAATGTACTTAATACATTTTGAATTTGCCTGTCGAGAGGGTTTTTACGGTGCCAAAGCCAGTTTTTCACTCTCTCTTCTTAGTTATAGGTTTAACTATAGGTACACTTAGGGAGGTAGTCACGACCCAATAATGGCCATGACTGCCCGATNTGCAAGGGGATACTAAACTAATCACAACCAGCAGTCATAAGTTTGAAGTAGCCAGCACAAGAGGGAAGTCTCCCACTGCGTAACATCCTTGGTACGGAAAGTCTTGTCACTTCCAATTTTGTTAGATGTAAATAGCTAAAGATTAACACTAACGAAATCCACGTATGTGTGTCCACGCGCACGTAGGTGTACATTTATGTACACACGCACTAACACACTAACACACACTCTCTTTGTCTCTCTATCTCTCTCTCTCTCTCTCTCTACTAGTCTTCGACAACGCATTAATAAAGTACATGGTTCGTTCCAATCTTATACTCATAGCATTTTTTTTTTTTAATGTACTTAATACATTTTGAACTTGCCTGTCGAGAGGGTTTTTACGGTGCCAAAGCCAGTTTTTCACTCTCCCTTCTTAGTTATAGGTTTAACTATAGGTACACTTAGGGAGGTAGTCACGACCCAATAATGGCCATGACTGCCCGATCCCTGTCTGCCGTGATGCGTGCCTCCTTGCATGAATCACTTCTCCTCAGACGCAATTAGGATCCGTCCCTACCTCGCACCTCCACCGTAACACATTGCATTAGAGAAGGTTACGACTAAAAAGAGAAGAAAAATCATCGGACTCGCATTCGGTGGTGGTACATCTTTGTGTGTGTGATCCCGCCAAGCTGCTTGTGGGTGGATCCCCAAAGTTATTCTTCTCCTATCCTCGCTCCAGCACGCTAATGGCGCAACTCCTCAGTGTGAATCTGCCCAGTTCTCCATACGCAATAGAAATAACGACCTATTCTGCCATCAGGCTTGTGCTCTTGCCCAACACATAGAGCATCGAGAATACTTCTTGGCACAGGGTTTTATTTCCACCCTTCCTCACCCCCCCCCCTCTCTATCATTTGTTTTCGTCGTCTGTCCAGGCTCCTAAACACAACGCAGAGCTTCAGTCGCATATAGTCTATTCACGGTTCCTTCGCACTTTTTGAATCAAACCTTTGAAACAGCACCCCATTTATGAAGTGTTTGGTTGTTTCCTAAATATTCCATGTATCACAAGCGTTTTATACTCACGTTAACATAAAAGAACCTTATTTTTGGTTAAATTTAACTTTTCTTTATATTTTATTTATAAATTAAATTATTTTATATACAATTAATATGAATAAAAACAGTGTGAAAATAGGTGTGTTGGTAATGCCTAGTAAGAAATAGCTCTCGTGCAAAATATTACTAAACTGAGTGCGCACGAAAATTGTGCGTTGTCCCTCTTGTGTAATTTCTAGACGTGGTTAAGCTTAGTTTGCATGAGGCGGATGAATATCCTGGAAGTAGAACTTTAGAAAAGGAAGTAACTGGGAATGGGCTATTGTTGTCATTTAAAAACTGTTCAATGTTTTTGAACGGTGCCTACTTACAAATAGTAGTTCCCGTTCCCTACTTCCTCCTTTAAGCGGCCTCCATAACGAAACATTTCAAACTCCTCAAGGTCACGCTAGGTAGTAGGAAAGCATTGCGATGGCGATGAAAAATAGCACAAACAAGCTTTGTGTGTTCTGCTACCTTAGAATTACAAGCGGTGACTGTAGGGTTTTAGTACAACAATCTGTTCAGAATTGATTCAGCATTGTTGATATACTTTAAAACACTGTTTTACAGAAGAATAAATATCGGAATCAGAGAGATATTTACAGCGATTTTTTCTGACTTTGACGCGTTTTACCGACCACATTTATGTAACATTTTCAAATTTTAAAAAATTTGCAACAAAATATAGATTAACATTTTTGTCCTGAAAAAATTATTAAGATTAAAATATTATATAGCAGTGTGGTCTAACCTTTATTTGCCCGAAGGCCAATCAAACTTTAGGAAAGGAATGTGAGGGCCAGAGACATTCCAGAAAGAAAACGNAACCTTTATTTGCCCGAAGGCCAATCAAACTTTAGGAAAGGAATGTGAGGGCCAGAGACATTCCAGAAAGAAAACGAATAATATATTTTATTCAAAAACTTTTATTGAAATTTATATTAAAATAAGTTTAATATACTAGTTTAATATACCACTTAATTTTACAGTCGAGAAATCAATGTGATGATTGGCAATGTGTTCCTGATACAAGTTTATCAATGTCCACTGTAAGTTCAGTAAGGCAAAGTCTCAGGATCGATTGCAGTGAAGCACTGTCAATTCGATTTCTCGTTTTTGATTTAATTTGTTTGAGAGCAGAAAAAGCACTTTCGCACATATATGTACTGCCAAACAGAGCTAACATTTGCAGAGAGAATTTAAGAAGTTTAGGAAAACGTTCTTTAGAAATCAGTTTCCAGAAATTTTCAGGGACATCACACTTTTTAGAATGGGTCTGCCTGAAGATCACAAATGTCCATTTGAAGGCCGCAGGGCACCTCACTCACTTCAATATCCACGGGGTTGTTGAACAGTGCAATTTTTGGTTTTAGGGAGTCAAAATCCTAGAATCTGTCCTGGAAATCTTTCTTGATATCTATTATTATTTCATGAAACATACTAATTTTGTGTCACTTTTTTCTTCTTTCAAGTGCTGACAAGATTGGAAGTGTGCCGTATTATTTTCCTTCAGTGCAATTTGCATTACATCAAGTTTTTTGCGGAAGCCCTCAATATGTCCATAAAGCTGGGAGATATTTTGTTTTCTGCTTTGTAGTTTCAGGTTTAAAGCATTTAGATGGGATGTTAAATTTGTCAGAAAAGCAAGATTATTTAAAAACTGGATTTCTTCCAGTTTTTCTTGATACTCACGCCCNGGGATGTTAAATTTGTCAGAAAAGCAAGATTATTTAAAAACTGGATTTCTTCCAGTTTTTCTTGATACTCACGCCCAATGTTTTCATTTCTGAGAAAAACAAGAATTTCATTCCTCAACCCAAAAAACTGTTCCAGGCATTTTCTAGCACTTAGCCAGCGCACTTCACAGTACAATGAAATGTCACCATACTCAGCTTACAAATTGTCCAGGAATGCAATNTAGCACTTAGCCAGCGCACTTCACAGTACAATGAAATGTCACCATACTCAGCTTACAAATTGTCCAGGAATGCAACAAATACTGTGTCTATGGGCTCTATTACCTCCCCTTATTAAATTTACAGTATTTACAACAGTTTTCATGGTCTCATTAGCCTTATAATTTTTCCACAGAGAGCCTCCTGGCGAATAATGCAGTGGAAAAAACAAACAATTCATGCCTTTTTCTGTACACAGGCCTACTAACCCAGTTTTATGACCAACCATTGGTTTAGCTCCATCTGTTACAATGCTAGAGCACTTCACAAAACCTCCATATTTAGAAACGACATCATCTATTGCGTTGAATATGTCAATACCTTTTTTTTTTTGCTGGTTTCTAATGATTTCAATTCCAACAGTTCTTCATGAATTTCAAATTCTTCGTTTATTGTTCTGACAAATATAAGGAACTGGCTGATGTCAGCTATATCTGTGCTCTCATCTAGAGCTAGAGAGTAAAATTCACATTATTCCAAAATGCCCTTGAGAGAACTTGAAACTTCACCACCCATATCATTAATTCTTCTACTTACTGTCTGATGAGACAAGGAAACTGTTTCAAAAATAGCCATCTTATTATCTCCAAATGAAGATGCCAATTGTACAGCACATCTCTTAATGAGCTCACCATCCCTAAAATACTTTTTACTTTTAACTAGCTCTAAACCAGTAGTGTTTGATGGTTGCTGAAAGATATTCTTCTGTCCAGTTAGTTTCAACTTCAAATCATTAAACACACAACTTCTGGCACTTCCCTGGTATTGATCGTATTTTGATTTATGCAAGTTGGTATAGTGTCTACTCACGTCATACTCCTTCGAAACACCTAAGACTTGAGAACAGATAACACACTGTGGTTTTCCATTATGTTCAACAAAAAAGTATCTTTCCTGACACTTAGACTGAAATTGCCGTTTCTCATCTTCAACATGCAGTTTCTTAAGTTGCGCCATTTTAGGTACCGCTCTCACAACAACGCCTACAACAATCTCTCGTCGTACTATATCTCTCGAACAACCTCTCTCGTCAAAAACAACCACTTTGAACTGCCCTGCGCTCCGTTTTATAGGGAAACCGAAACCTTCCAGAAAATCCTCCGCAACACACGAACGATCGTGAACCTATCGGCAGCCAATCACTGGCGACCACCTGTCGCCTGGAGGCGGGGCCGCTTATCGCGCCGGACGTATTCGTGAAAAAACTATTCTGATTACTGGCGGACTTTTCGGGAACTGAAGACTGTTATAGGGGAAATGAAGATTGTAAGGTGCTGCTAAGGTAAAATTCAAAAAAATTCTAAAATAGTATTACTTAAAAACTTAAAGCATTAAGAAGGGTAAGCGATTTTTTTCCAGTAAGAAGGGCAAGGGCTAACAAAAATGAATATGTGTGCCGCGGGTTGGACCACACTGTTATATAAAATAGGCACAACTGTTTACAACGAGACTCACACGACAGCTATGGAGGCCACTAAATGTGTATTTTTGAAGTGAAAAAGGGTTAATACGAGTGTTTCACAAACATTTCTAGGCTGTTCCCGGCAAAGTGAGCACTTTTGAAATCCGTGCTTAAGAGATCGTTTCAGTAAATTGGTATAATTTTGCCAATTGTTAATATATAAATACTAATAAACACAGCGTATACACCTTGTAGCTCACAAAAGTTAACTTCTGAGGCTACAATAAAAAATATAATTTTGATTATTATGCCTGCTGTGAGGGCCATAAAAAGTGCTCATTTTGCCGTAAATGGCCTATATGAAACTTCTAGTACAGACTACTTATCATAGCATAGGGGCGTGTACAGCAGTATATCTTTGTCTTTATTATTATACCGTAAGATCACAATGGCATTGCTGAAAGTCCTAAGAGGCGAATTGACAAAAGAAAAACTGCACGCAATTTCAGTACCTTGCGTGTAAAGGTGAACAGACATTCGGTGCGTGTACCTAAGTCGCCCGTAGTACTCCCACGTTGTTAGGCCTCGAACACGAAAAATACCTCAAGTCAAGCGACGCTCTTGAATCTACCGCTTATCTATTACCCCCACTTCGTCTCATGCATTACTCACGCTTTTCAGGTGGGCCAAGAAACAAATGTCTGTCCAGACTAGGCAGAGGAGTGCAGGGTGTCGTGGTCCAAGAGATCCATTGCTGATTTCCTCTGTCGCCCGACTGTAGACTAATCACTGAATAGACAAGTCACATGATTGCGGCTAAGAGGATGGAAACAGAAGTGCGATTTGGANTAATCACTGAATAGACAAGTCACATGATTGTGGCTAAGAGGATGGGAACAGAAGTGCGATTTGGATGATGGATGTGGCTAATGCCATGAATGGTATGGCATTATTGGATGTTGATAAGAGAACCACAGACTTGATAGAAACATTCTGTGAAGGCATGGAATGACTAGTCAAAACTGACTTCCTTACGAGGAAGAGTAATGTTTTGTTAAGTTTTGAGATGGATTGACTCCGAATGACAATGTTTTCCCGGGGAAACCGTTGGCCAAAAAATGTGCAGGATCCCAAATGAATGGCTTAAGAATTAAAGTTGTGCTCTCAATATACCCCTTTGGAGTTTGGTTCTGGGAGGAGGTGGTGGTAAGGCCAGGACTCGCTTCTGCCAGGAAACATTGTCCAGACAGGATAGACGATTACACCTATCTAATATTGAGCCCACTTAGGGCGAGAAAAACGTGCGAATCCACCGTTGTCAGATTTCTGATGATAATAATAATGCCAAATATTTTGCGAAACTTCAATAACGAAAATTCAGTATTTACAATCATATAAATATAAGAGAAAATAGAGCAAAAATTTTCCTTGTGGAGTGCTGCCTCCCGTCAATATTTTAAGAATAACCACCTATTAAAAGATATCGCAATTGTCTTAGCGAATGTACCGTTTTTGTTTTCTGTAAAAACCTAACCTGTTATCTGAGGTCTTTTAAAATGACCGATTTGCATACTAGGAACCTACTTGTATTATGAACAGAATAATAGAGATGTGGAAATAGGGACATGAGATGGTTGGTAGACTTTTGTAACAATTCTTTAAACAAAAATTTTTTTTTTTAAGTTTGTGACCTATTACTGGATTATATCGTTAATTTAATTCTGAATTATATGTATTGCTTTTTAGTCAAACGGGTTTAGTTTTTTAGTTATGAAATGAAAAAAANATGATGGATGTGGCTAATGCCATGAATGGTATGGCATTATTGGATGTTGATAAGAGAACCACAGACTTGATAGAATCATTCTGTGAAGGCATGGAATGACTAGTCAAAACTGACTTCCCTACGAGGAAGAGTAATGTTTTGTTAAGTTTTGAGATGGATTGACTCCAAATGACAATGTTTTCCCGGGGAAACCGTTGGCCAAAAAATGTGCAGGATCCCAAATGAATGGCTTAAGAATTAAAGTTGTGCTCTCAATATACCCCTTTGGAGTTTGGTTCTGGGAGGAGGTGGTGGTAAGGCCAGGACTCGCTTCTGCCAGGAAACATTGTCCAGACAGGATAGACGATTACACCTATCTAATATTGAGCCCACTTAGGGCGAGAAAAACGTGCGAATCCACCGTTGTCAGATTTCTGATGATAATAATAATGCCAAATATTTTGCGAAACTTCAATAACGAAAATTCAGTATTTACAATCATATAAATATAAGAGAAAATAGAGCAAAAATTTTCCTTGTGGAGTGCTGCCTCCCGTCAATATTTTAAGAATAACCACCTATTAAAAGATATCGCAATTGTCTTAGCGAATGTACCGTTTTTGTTTTCTGTAAAAACCTAACCTGTTATCTGAGGTCTTTTAAAATGACCGATTTGCATACTAGGAACCTACTTGTATTATGAACAGAATAATAGAGATGTGGAAATAGGGACATGAGATGGTTGGTAGACTTTTGTAACAATTCTTGAAACAAAAAATTTTTTTTTTAAGTTTGTGACCTATTACTGGATTATATTGTTAATTTAATTCTGAATTATATGTATTGCTTTTTAGTCAAACGGGTTTAGTTTTTTAGTTATGAAATGAAAAAAANGTTAATTTAATTCTGAATTATATGTATTGCTTTTTAGTCAAACGGGTTTAGTTTTTTAGTTATGAAATGAAAAAAATATATAGACCTTTACAACGCACATTTGACTACGCTACTAGTACGAAAGGGACAGTAACCAGACCATTCGACAAAACGTAAAATGTTAAACTCTTTGTCCCGGATATAATCAAGACAGCTTAAATATACTACACGGTAGACATTTTCAGAATGCCAGGAAATAGTTATATATAAATGTGAATGGGGGTTGTTTATCAGCACAAATCTTGATTCGTGCCTGGCGGTGTCTAAGCTATTTCGAAACAGCCTAATTGCTGCTGAGAAGGCTTGCAGGCCTTGGTTCTCCCGCCAGGAATATCCTCTAGCGCCTCCTCTCCCCTTCTCAAGCGAACCCCAGCATTGCCACACTCTCGACTTTTTTGCCCAACGCACGACGGAGCAGACACAACAGGATAACAGGATGTCTGCATCAGCTCGCACAGGATGCCTGTGAATGAGGTGGACTACTTGCTTGTCTGGCAGGAGCTAGGGGAACCGTTCGTTAAAGCTGCTTTTACACCACGTAGAACGGATTTCGTACGAGGCCTCGCATGAGAAATATCACACAAGAATATCAGGGAAATCCCATGAGAAACGAGTCCACTTGCAGCAGAATACCTCCTTGCACGAGAAAATTTGGTGGCCAAAGAATAGCCATGATTATAATGGTTAAATCCCACCATCACACGTAGTTTTAAAATGGCCATTAAAAAAACCGGATATTTCTTGAACTCGCCCAACAATCTCACAACACTTCTTGGACTCCTCTCCATTCCAAATCAAAATTTCCAAGANGCCATTAAAAAAACAGGATATTTCTTGAACTCGCCCAACAATCTCACAACACTTCTTGGACTCCTCTCCATTCCAAATCAAAATTTCCAAGAGTTCTTCATAATTAATATTTTTCGCCTGATACCTCTTCGCACAAATATATTCTCTGATCTTCTCCTACCTCTCTGGTTGGTATATTGGTGGTCACATGACTAGCGAAGAACGATCAATAGAATCACTCGTTTCGTGCAAAATTCTCCTGCCGATAGGAGATGCTCTACCTNCTTCATAATTAATATTTTTCGCCTGATACCTCTTCGCACAAATATATTCTCTGATCTTCTCCTACCTCTCTGGTTGGTATATTGGTGGTCACATGACTAGCGAAGAACGATCAATAGAATCACTCGTTTCGTGCAAAATTCTCCTGCCGATAGGAGATGCTCTACCTCCTACTTTCGTACGAGATTTGCCTTGNTTTCTTGAACTCGCCCAACAATCTCACAACACTTCTTGGACTCCTCTCCATTCCAAATCAAAATTTCCAAGAGTTTTTCATAATTAATATTTTTCGCCTGATACCTCTTCGCACAAATATATTCTCTGATCTTCTCCTACCTCTCTGGTTGGTATATTGGTGGTCACATGACTAGCGAAGAACGATCAATATAATCACTCGTTTCGTGCAAAATTCTCCTGCCGATAGGAGATGCTCTACCTCCTACTTTCGTACGAGATTTGCCTTGNAATCACTCGTTTCGTGCAAAATTCTCCTGCCGATAGGAGATGCTCTACCTCCTACTTTCGTACGAGATTTGCCTTGCACAAGATATTTTCGTATTTGATTTTGTATGAAAGTGCCATCTTGTACGGTTTTAGAATATATATATTGCGTTTTGCAGAAGTGCTTAGTACTATCATGAGGGTAAATATACCTGAAAAAAACACCCTGTTGTTATTCCTGGCCCTTGCTATAACTATAAACCTGTCCCATCCTTCAACTAGAAGTCTAACTCCTCAGTATATGCCTAACCAAAATATAAGCAATTGCAGTTAGGTAAAATGGGGTGATAATAGGGATTTTTTCTTACTTCTTTCTGCCTACCGCGTGATAATGTGATAAATTTTAAGACTCACGCTGTGGTACTTTCTTTACTTGTGTCTCTATAACTCGAAAAAACACAGTTTAAAATATACTACAATTTTCCGCGGGAAAAATGGGCACCGCCACGTTGATGTGCCTGTGACGTCACTATACATGCTGTTTACATGCGAGTTACGTGTGCATTTGGAAATTTTATTATATTTTGTTGTTTCAAAGGAATTCAGTGTTATTGCCGCGTCACCGAACACCAGCAAGTGATATATAGTCACACTATGCAAAATTACAACAAAATGTACTCCTGATAAGATACATGGAAATATTCTAAGTGAAAAAACAAAGCATAAAGCGTATCTTAACTTAGTAGAGAGCCGTAAAATACTAGGCGATTTGCCACGGAAGTACATGTTTTTTGTGAAGATAATTTCAGCATTAAGTAAATGTGTTGTTTTCTTATCGCAATTGCACTGGCTTAATTCGTAACACCGTAATGTTTATTTTAAAGACAGTGCCTGTTTGGCCAACGAGAATTCACTGTTACATTTCATAAAAACTTATAATGTGGTCTACACTATAAAACAGGTATGCATTTTTTCATTTCGTTATTAAAGTACGAAAACATTCTTTGTCAAATATAAATACTACTAATGTTATCTTTGAAAATTGCTTCACAATTCTAGTGTTATATCTATGCTCCTGTTTATGCCTTATACCTACGTTTAACACATTTCATTAATAATAAAACCCGTATCATGCTTATTTAATCTATAGAGGTATAATATTTTATCCCTAGTTTTTAGGACTAATGTCAAAATACTTTGATGCCAAATAAACGTAATTAAGTACTATCCGTACGGAAATAGAATGTCAAATGTGCCTGAAAAACTTGACATTTTTGAGAATTGAGAGGTATGTGTTTGCAGGAAAATATTTAAATTAAGTCTAACGGCACGAGTCTGAAACAAGTGGTTATTCGTGAAAGTAAACTTCTTGGATAAAATTGTTACATACAAAATTAAATTCATTGCCTAATACTATACTAAAAGACTAAAACGGTGTTTTAAACGCCGACAACATTTCAAACATCAACGAAGACGGCAATAATTGAAGAAAAATCAGGTTAAAACTATTAGTATGATTAAATTTTGAAAGGAGCGTACTGTTACGATTACAATACAAGAAGCGAGGCCGGGTAAGGCATAAATACGGCCAACGACTGTTATTAAAACAATGTTCACAAACAACGGAGACTGTAACGCAACGACTGAAAATGCAGGCATCTGCAGAAGTACGTAGCATATCTGGGTCTGGCTGACACAGTAGGGTTGCGGCAATTTCATCAAGATCTAACGGCAGTTACCCCACCGAGGCTACAAGGGAGAGCCAATAGGNCACAGTAGGGTTGCGGCAATTTCATCAAGATCTAACGGCAGTTACCCCACCGAGGCTACAAGGGAGAGCCAATAGGCATCAAGGATATCAGAGAAGGAGGGCGTGAACGAGATAAGTGTGGTGCACACGGCGACTAAGGGCCGGGGTGTCAGTCGGCATTGGTCCTCCCTGAACGGCGGCTAGGGTTAGAAAGCGAGCCCGGAGCCCCTTATATCCTGGTCGTCCCATAACAGATTGTGCTTCACACCTACCTCGATCCCTAACCCCACTCACCACATCACGCTGTAATTATTGTAAGTTGAATCAGTAAAGGTCCTCCTGAATTAATTAGTTTTGCTTAATAAATTGTCTCCCGACTTCCCTTCATGAACTGNGTTGAATCAGTAAAGGTCCTCCTGAATTAATTAGTTTTGCTTAATAAATTGTCTCCCGACTTCCCTTCATGAACTGCATGAACTGTACACCCCTTAAGGAAGTATAACATTGGCGGAGGCTTGGTTCCTCCCCTCTCGCCTTGCATCAATACNCATGAACTGTACACCCCTTAAGGAAGTATAACATTGGCGGAGGCTTGGTTCCTCCCCTCTCGCCTTGCATCAATACTCTACCATACACCTCCTCCCCCTTTAAATAAAGTCGCCATCCACCCGTGCCGCATGCCATTCCGAGCATTAATACCTTCACTAAAAATGTGGTCTCAAAACCCACATCATTAAGGCTTTGCTTATTTTTAAATAGTAATTAACTGTAATCAGCAGTGATTTGTTATTATAATTTTTATATTCAAACACACTACCCCACTTATTACTCATACATGCATTATAAGTAGACAGTATATGCTTAAAACATTTTTAAATAACTACATAAATCCATAAATATGTCTCAGTTCAATGGAGGGAGGACATAATAGAACTGGAAAATTTAAAAATTTAATTGACCTTCTATCTGTGAGTCCGGGACACGCACAACACAATTAGAGCACACAGTTGTCTTTACAGTGAAATAACCAGAGCACAGTTCATGAAGAACTGACCGAAAGTACACACAATAACAGACATTTAACCAGAGGGTATTCACAAAATTTACTGTCAACATCAACATTTCAGCCTACAGTACACGAAGATGAACACGAATATCTAGAACTNGGTATTCACAAAATTTACTGTCAACATCAACATTTCAGCCTACAGTACACGAAGATGAACACGAATATCTAGAACTATGCTCTTGGAGAATTAGTAACACTTATCAGAATTTATATACCACCCTTTCAGAAGGTAGTGCACAAAAAGATTTACACTCTACTGAAAATCCTACACGACATAACTGCAAAAACAATACGGCAGTAATGGCGACTACAGAAGACGTTCATATTGTGTTGCAACAGCCAGTAAATATAGAAACATTTCATGGTAGTTCAGAGCAGGATGTAGTAGAATGTTTTGAAAATTTTGAAAAGTGTAGCGATATTAATGATTGGGATATAACTAGTAAAATAAAGCCGTTAGAGTTCAACTTAGGGGGGCAAGAAAAAAGAGTGTATTACAACATAATTGCAACAGTTCAACGACAACAAAAAATTACGTGGAATTATATTATGCAGCAGCTAACACAAGTTTTTGCAACATATGCAGATAGGGTACAGTACAAATAACAGATCTACTAAAAAATACAAGAGCCGGGAGAATCGGCAATGTTGCATGTTAAAGAAATATTATATTTTGCTAAGAAAGTAAAACCAACCATGCCAAAGGAGAAAATATTGGAGATACTGTAGAATTCTCTCTTGCCATCGGTTGTGGNGGAGATACTGTAGAATTCTCTCTTGCCATCGGTTGTGGATAAACTCATTGTTATGAATAACCCATCATTAGTAGCCATGCGAAACAATATGAAACAGAATGAATAATGATTTTTGAAATACAAACACAATATACACTGAAGAGCTAAAAAAAAACTGGTACACCTGCATTATATCACGTAGAGCCTCCGCGAGCACACAGAAGTGCCGCAAGACGACGTGGCATGGACTCGAATAATGTCGGGAAGGTATGCAGGAGGCAATTCACACCATGAATCCTGCATGGCAGTCCACACATCCATAGAAGCGTGAGGCGGTGGAGATCTCTTCTGAACAGTACGTTGCAAGGCATCCCAGATATGCTCAAAAATGTTCATGCCTGGTGATTTAGGTGGCCAAACGAAAAGTCTAACGTCAGAAAAGTGTTCCTGCAGCCACTCGGTAGCAACTCTCGACGTGTGGGGTGTCGCATTGTCCTGCTGGAATTGTCCACGTCC
>NQII01001693.1:183219-208299 GCA_002778355.1 Clitarchus hookeri
TCGATTCTGGCCTAGAAGTTTAAGTGCTTCGTCCTGCACGTGCTACTTGGTGGGTCCCCTGGTCGGCGCACGTGTGTCTTCCGTTGACTCCGGATATCGTGTCGCTATTATTCCCGCCCGCTCACCAAAAGCTCTCATTGTTTATTGCAGTAGCTAGCCTGGGACAGACGCAGCTGATAGTGTGAGCTCGGCGTCCCTTGGCAGATGCAAAACGCAGCTGTGCCGGCACACGTGTGTCTTCCGCCGAGCCATCCTGGCGTCATTCTTTCCGCACGTCCGTCAAACCCTTAGTATTTATTGCGGTCGTCCGCCTGTGGTCTCTACATCACGTGTTCATTCCATTCCGCTGCCTCCGGATATCGTCTGCACGTGCAGGAACATTTGGTAGCACGCCTTGCAGCTGCGGAGTTTTCGCCAGTGTGTCTTCTGACGAATAAACATATCTTTAGGGACGCGGGGCGCGTCACAAGATATACAATATAAATTAAAACAGACCAGTAAGAAGTCCTTCGCAGAATAAAAAGGTAGATAGCATTAATTTTGTGGCACTCACAGATGACATATTGTCTACACCGAAAATCACTGTTCAAAGCAATAAATAACAATTGATTGCACTTCTAGATAGAGGATGCAGTGATGCACAGCAGAAACAAAAGTGCATAAGTAGAAACTGAAACATATAGAACACAATATAAATCTTATGGCAGTAACTGAAGAATTGCTCTCCCCAAAATTTTACACGACAATGACATTTCACATTTCAGGATACACATTCAAACACGATTTCCCAGTCATAGAAAATTTACAAACTAACATCATATTAGGGTGCGATTTCATTCGTCATCAGCTAATACCACGCTTACATGTCAACATTGCCACCCTTAGAAATAAACACGACCAAATTATCACTGTACCCGTTATAGACGAATTAGACCCCCTACACAATAAACTAGTACTTCATGTAATTAAGAAAATAGTACATTTTGAAACAGAAGAACAAGATTTACAAATGAAAAATATTAATTCAGCTTTACCACCAGAAAATAAATTACCAATTCAAAAACTTCTGAAACAATATGAGGATAGATTTGCATATAAATTAACAGATCTCACAGAAACGAAAAAATATGAAATTAATATTGAACCTACTACAGATAAACCAATACATCGCAAACCGTATAGACTTTCTCCAAAAAGACTAAAAGCTATAAAGGAACAAATTCAACAAATGTTAGACACAAAAATAGTCTAGCNAAAACTTCTGAAACAATATGAGGATAGATTTGCATATAAATTAACAGATCTCACAGAAACGAAAAAATATGAAATAAATATTGAACCTACTACAGATAAACCAATACATCGCAAACCTTATAGACTTTCTCCAAAAAGACTAAAAGCTATAAAGGAACAAATTCAACAAATGTTAGACACAAAAATAGTCTAGCCTTACACAAGTAAATATGCAGCTCCTTGCCTTGTTGTACCAAAGAAATATGGCAGTATTCGTTTGTTTTTTTTTTTTTAATGATTTCAATGCATTGAACGTATATTTTAAACAGGAAAATTACCCACTACCCCGAACGGACTATATTCTTCAAGTCATACAAAACACAACATATACCTATTACCAGTCTTGATATGTTCAGTGGATTCTATATGCTTCAAGTCAAAAAGGAAGATATACATAAATTAGCCTTCAGCATAGACCAAATAGGATTATTCCAGTATAGCCGCATGCTGATGGGAATGTCTAGTAGTTCACAATTTTTTTTCTAAATGTTGTAGACATCCTTGTAGGAGAATTACGCTGGAACACTGCAGTTTGCTATGCAGACGACATTTTTGTGTTAGGCAATACTTTTGAGGAGCACATTAAAAATCTTGAAACATTTTTTTCTAAGAATTAGAGAGTTTAAAGTTAAACTAAATCCAAAAAAATGTAAATTTACTAAACAAGAACTTAACATCTTAGGGCACAAACTCACACCACACCTGATCCAGGAAAAGCACAAGTAATTTCAGAGATGCCACCACCCAAGACATTGAAACAATTACGCTCATTCCTTGGACTCACATCTTACTTACACAAATACATTAAAAATTACTCAGAAATTGCACAACCTCTTACAGAACTCACAAAATGTAACAAACAATTCACTTGGGAAACCCCACAGCAAACAGTGTTTCAAAAATTAAAATATGTAATTACTACAGCTCCTACATTAGCACCGTTCAGAGACGACAGGGAAACAATTCTTGTGTGCGATGCATCAAAAACAGNTTAAAAATCTTGAAACATTTTTTTCTAAGAATTAGAGAGTTTAAAGTTAAACTAAATCCAAAAAAATGTAAATTTGCTAAACAAGAACTTAACATCTTAGGGCACAAACTCACACCACACCTGATCCAGGGAAAACACAAGTAATTTCAGAGATGCCACCACCCAAGACATTGAAACAATTACGCTCATTCCTTGGACTCACATCTTACTTACACAAATACATTAAAAATTACTCAGAAATTGCACAACCTCTTACAGAACTCACAAAATGTAACAAACAATTCACTTGGGAAATCCCACAGCAAACAGTGTTTCAAAAATTAAAATATGTCATTACTACAGCTCCTACATTAGCACCGTTCAGAGACGACAGGGAAACAATTCTTGTGTGCGATGCATCAAAAACAGCGATCGGAGGAAGCCTGCTTCAACAAGACCCTAACGGAACAAGATATATTATAGCCTATGCATCACGAACATAAGCGCTAAACGAACAAAATTGGAGTGCCACAGAAAGGGAGTTAGGAGCAATAAAGTATTTTTGCATTCGTTTCCGACAATTCATTTATGGAAGAAAATTCGCCATACAAACAGATCACTCATCTATAAGATATCTCCATTCCATGGCTATGCACAACACACGTATTAAAAAATTTGCAACTGCGCTATCTGATTTTGAATTTGAAACAAAAATAATGAAAGGTAAAAACAACATTATTGTAGACACCCTTTCCCGCACACCCGAACACAACACGAATATTCAAACCACAGTATCTATACAAGGCAAAATATATCCCACTATACAAGTTTCTAGCACACCAAATAGTTTGCACGAGGCGGCCGCAGCCCTAATTGTATATTACCCACAAAAATCAGACGAAATACGCACAAGCATTTATAAACATCTATGTAAGAAATGGGATGAATATTCACAATTGCTAACAGAAAACTACACTACTCGAAGCAAATCAAAAACAAAACAACGAGCACTGGCTATTGAGCACATACCACATAGGTTAATTTTCCAAGCTATAGCAGATTATTATCACATTAATATTAAAATTATCCCCAGTAATGAAAAACGAGAAATTTTGATTTTAGCCAATGAACCGCTATCATCAATAACCATGCTTGCTCAGCAAAAAGACTCACACGCTATTTACAAACCAGTACTGCAAAAAACTACCAGATGACCAGGAAATTGAAGCTGATAAGGAATTATTTATATTTTCACTACAACACGTACCTTCTAACACATCCCCATTTCAAGGGGAATATTCAAACGACGCAAATATTCAAAAGAATTAAATTCTCTCTCTCACACAGTACCACACATAGCTTCTCCCATTGACAGAAAGAAGGCACGACGTTATGGGATAACTGAAAATGGCGAAGTTCATTATAACACACACACACACCTGCAGGTGAAAAACACCTAACGGTCGTACCCATGTACTATGTACAAGAAATAATAACAGCACACCATGATGTATTATTAGGTGGACGACATTTCGGAAAACTTAAAACACTACAAAAAGTTAAGGAAGACTACTTTGAGAGACAATGGACAAGGATGTTGAAAATTACGGTCCAGAAGACAAAACCAGCGAATGTCAAACAACAAGGCCAATTACAACTTATTGATCCCCCGCCAATATTCACAATGTAGTCACTCGATGCCAAGGGACCACTACTAGAAACAGAATCAGGGAATAAGTATGTTCTTGTAATGATGGAATTTGCTACCAGATACCTAGTTGCTCAAGCCATCCGAAATATAGATGCACAAACTTGTGCTGAATTTTTAAAAACAGTTATACTTAGATTTGGTTTCCCAAACACATCCTGACCGACAAGGGAAATTCCTCCAATAATGAAATTACCACTAATTTGCTTTCAGATCTACAAATCTAAAGAATTAGAACCACATTGTATAGTCCACAAATCAATGGATTAACCTAAGTGATGAATAAAATAATTGGTCAACATTTAACCACGTATGCTCATGAATCGCCACGGCAATGGGACAAATATTAAGATTTCATAATGTTCAACTACAATACAACTGTTAAAACTTCATCAAAATTCTTCCCATGTTACATAATACATGGGGTAAACGCCACAAAGACCACTGAAGTATTAAACAAACCGCGTATCCGCACCCCCGACTGGTTTCAATCACTAAGTCAAGCCCGTCAAAAATCGTGAGGAAATATTAGAAAATAAGACAACTAACCAATTTTGATAGGAATTATAAACACATGTCTTACAAACCTAACCAACTTGTCTGGCTTCGTAGGCCAACTAGGAATAAAGTCACACATTTTAAATACAATGGACCATTTAAAATAAATAAAACCTTAGGCCTAAACACAGAACTTATATCAAAACTACAAAGAGGTAAACGTATTGAAGACATAGTAAATACCAGACAGTTGAAAGCAGCGTATCTAAGACAACACACAGTTACTCCCTCCATTGCAACAGAAAATCACAGATAAACAAAACCCCCGATCGCCGACGGACCATTTCACTATCCCCTTTCCCCTCCTCATGACACAGGTGCACCTTAACTTACATACTCACATATTCACAACAACCGTACACATTCATACATGAATCAACATGAAAGTATAAGTGAAAAAGTACTCACCAATATTTTGTTACAGGTAAATCCTCCAACATAAAATGATGCTGGAGGTCGTATTGTCGTATTACTTCTCCTACATATTATTCCCCCTGTCTACCCAACACTACTTACCGAATACACACTGGCGGTTACTGGAAGCCCATTAAGGCGAAAGTCATATATGAAGAATCTATACCCTTGATTTACCAAAAACCTCCCCAACCTCCCCGACGATCACGCAACCCGGAAAATATGGATCCAGAAAATTTGTGCACGTGACATCCCACACTTATGTGAAAATGCACAATTGATTTTAAACACCATAACCGGTGATGCGCTAGAATGGTGTTGCAATATAATGACTCATAAGCATTCTATCAACTACCGTCCAATGACAAAGTCTTACTGTCAACGATCAACACACTTAAGATGTCAACACTTCATAATACCGAGGGCATCCATTCCATGATAGAATCTACGAATAATGCTGCTCTCCAAATTGACAGGAAATCACACATTCAAAATGAAGCCATTAATAATATTACCATCTCTCAAAACTCCCAGCTTAACTCACAGCAGGTTATCGAGTTACTCACCTCGGCGCAACAGATGGCTTTCACTTCTATATTAGAATTATTCAGCTCCCTATTAAGAAACCAAGAACTAACTACACACATTGCATACCGTAAAAATAACTATCTACCACTAAATATTATACCATCAGAAACCATTCCAAATACCTAAGTAAAATCCAAAATACTGTATCAAATAGTAAAATGATACTATCACTCTCAGCATCTAATATTAATATGTATTTTCATTTACCTGTTACAGAATGTCCCCTCACAGAAACGCAAATGGTTCTAAAAATACAGGTACCCTTAATCCGAAAAAATGCCAATTAGAAACTATACAACATTTCTCCTAATGCTTTTCAGTTCAAAAATCGCCCATGTTATATAATACAAAAGGAAATGATAATACTAGTGGATATGAACACGCACAATATATACGACATTCCAATGCCCTCAGAAAATGAATTTGAAATATACTTTTATCTATACTTATTATAGAACTCAGCGTCTCTCTGTCTGTAAGTCTGTTAGTGCGCTTATCACTCGAGAACCACGTTTTCGATTTACGTGTTTTTTTTTAAATTCATAGCAATGTTCTCTGGCTAGGTTTTAGTATATATTTTGTTAGGTAAAGTAACATAAGGAATAAGCAGTGACGATAGTAGTGAATCAAGTCGGAAAAAAGTTTGCCGCCAGTGCGCTCTATTGCAATACGCTGTCTAAACCGTTAAAGATGGAACAATACCATGTAGTAAAGAATTGTGTAGAATAAAAAGANTGCACTCTATTGCAATACGCTGTCTAAACCGTTAAAGATGGAACAATACCATGTAGTAAAGAATTGTGTAGAATAAAAAGACCTAAAAAAAAAAACTCCGTGGTAGCATATACACATCTATAACAGAGAAATACTAATACGTGTTTTTACCATTTAATTCACCGAGAAGTTGAGTTTTATAATATGTATAGAGTATAGAAAATTAACACTAAGTAAAATTCAACTTTATTAAAAAAAACTAAACAATAATTCTGTAGTCCATACGAGCGGAGCCGCGGACACAGCTAGTACCGAATACCGCAAATACTTATTCCTGCAGAAAAGCAAAGTGCATCAAGGCAGTCATTGAATATGCACTGTAGCACCTACTACGGAAGATTGCTCATTCCATTGCATAAATAACAACAAAATTACTATAATACAAATGCAACCACATATATACTCAATTGCCAATGCACCCACGGAGTTGTATATTAGTTGTACCAAAAATAACAACTCATGCACCGTGTGACATGACAACATTGGAACATTGGAAATTTTACTTCCATGCGAATGCAAACTACACCATGGACGCAATACTTAAATGCGCGGGATTAATATTTGCGACACGCGCGCTCCTCACAATACAACAGTGCATAAGGGTATTCCAATTCATTGGTTGAAGGATATTCCATTTCCAACGGAACAATTGAGCACCTTCAAAGGTGTTACCATTACCAACATTACGTGCATACTCGACACTCAATGGAATGTCCATACCAACCTTACAGACAACACTTCTTCCGCAGATATAATTTGTCCCTCTCAACCGACAATACTTACCCCGACACTCTTCTGTTCAATCACGTACGCGGAGTTCTCGTACATAAGCATTTCACTATTCGCCTTACTAATTTCTTCCATCTTATTCCTCTATATACGTGTGGTACAAATTGCGACGAGATTACGGAGTAACTGTGGCCTTACAAACCACCAATGCACGCCAGTGTTCCTACCTTGCAACAATCAGCCACCCATACCTGCCCGTTCCCATTCATCAGGAAATATGACCAATAAACAGCAGAGGATCAACGGACCCTATGAGAAGATACCAACGGCTACTCGGCGGAGTACAACTACAACGTTTGAAGAAAACAGAGCATGACGATGACCCGTCGCGAAAAAGGGAGGCAACCACTTGTGCGAACCGGCCTACATTGCGTCTCGACTTAAACTAACGACCTTAGCGCGGTGGGAGAATGTGCACCAGGAGATCTTGCATATATGAGTGCCACCGGAAGAGGCGAGCACAGGCAGCATTGCGCATCGCCTCGTCCACGGGTAACTGACCAAGGTTAACTGACCACGCTCGGGCAGGATGCCAACATGACGGTATCATTCACCTTTCACGTCGTCATTGATTTAAATAATTCCTCTCGCGAGAGTTCTCACAACATTCCCTTTTTTTAGTCTTATAACACCTTTTTTCTACTAATACTGTGGTACCTCTCCCACCCATTCCATATGTTCAGCTTATTACACTCTGATCGTACACTGGGCATAGCCACCAGTAACGATAAAATACGAGGCCAGGCAAGTACCATTAACATTACTTATACCATATTTCCTCACTATGCCTATTGCCCGATATATAGGCCTACCGAAAAATGCAACCTAACATAGTACGTAAACGATTATAGTGTACAAAGACAACATTATTAGCTTATGATGAATTTAAAATTAGTAAGACTAACGGCTTCCCTCATTATAATGATTTATTTGTTTTGTTGTACATTCAAATACAAATCCTGGACAATTAAATGTTAGAACAACGTCAAAGTACGTAAGTGATGTGATCATATTATATATAAAAGTGGTATGTGACTTCATTGTGATATGATGGTATCTAATAAGCGAGTGTTTTTGAAACAAAAATGGAATCTCTTCAGAAACGGCAAACGAGAAAAAATAGGTGGGGGGGGGGATATGATTTTCTACTAGGTTACAATACGTAGGGAGACGGTCAAGGCGTAGATGTTTAGAATAACGTTAAGTTATTCAATGTATTCTAACATACACCAGCGTATAAAGATAGCAAAAACAAGTGGAATATTATATGTGTTCATATTTTACTATCAAAATATGTCATTGATAATAAGACTTTATATATATATATATATATGTATTAATGGTTCTATTTGTGTTTAATATAAATTGATGTTTATAGTGATACTTGAATATTTGGTTGCTAATTTGTTCATTTTACATTATAATTTACATAGATTCAAAATGGAGGCCTCCCATGGTGTAATATATGCTTTCATTTAATTGTAGATTCTAAATGTTTTAAGGAAATCTTTTATTAAAAAAATGGTTATGTACGAGTGTTTTGTTACACGCAGAGAAAGTCTAAGTGGTGAATTTTAAGAATGAAAGCTAATGTAAAATTGTACAAGTTCAGGTTTTTGTAGCAATGTATACCCCATTTCTATTTTATAAATGTATACCACATTTCTATGTTATCCATGTACTCCCCCACTTTTAGCCCCTTTCCCCCATTACCAACGTTAACTATTCCCGTCCACCGGGTTAGCTCCCACATCATTACTTACCTCCACCAGCACACTTGCTTCGGACTACATATATACATAACTTGGACCACATCCAGTTCACGCCCATCTGGCTGCAACCCATACGTAGCAGACCCAGTGTCTCAGCCACTCGTCAGTAAACGACGAACTACTATCCGCCATCACTTATCGCCCATCTTAACAACCCTACAACCTACAGAAGAGTCACAATACGATGATTCACACACAGTGGGGTTGCGGAAATTTCATCAACTTCTAACGGCAGTAATCTCGCCCAGGCTGCAAGGGAGAGCCAATAGGCATCAAGGATAACGGAGAAGGTGGGCGTGAACGAGAAGTGCCGAGGACACGGCGGCTAAGGGCCGGGGGGTGAGTCGGCGTCGGTCCTCCCTGAACGGCGTCTCCGAGCGGCGATTGGGGGCAAGTGTCTTACGCTAGGATGGGAGAACTAGCACACCCGGAGCCCCATATATCCTTGTACTCCCATAACAGATTGTCTTTCACACCTATCTCGATCCCTAACCCCACTAACCACATCACGCTGTAATTATTGTAAGTTGAATCAGTAAAGATCCTCCTGAATTAGTTAGTTTTGCTTAATTAATTGTTCCCCGACTTCCCTTAATGAACTGCATGAACTATACTCCCCTCAAGAAAGTATAACAGCACGTTTCCGAAAACAACTTCATTCCTATTTCACAGTTTCTCTAATGGCAACTGGCTGACAATTAGTTCGCATGCTGACGCTAAGATGACGAAATCCAAACATGTATAACTACGTCACACACAAGTTAGCTAATAGGAAACCGTTTTAATTGTTTACAAAGGAGTTAAAAAAATTTATATTTTGAAAGCGTGATCATTTGAAAAATAAGGTGTGCAAGGGAATAATACTTTGCCTGGTAGTATTCACCTATATATGGTAATTATTTTAGTAGCATCAATAAAGGTGTAATTGATTTTCCAGGGTTAATCCCTATTAGTCTTCGTAAAAAACAATGGCTTACAATATTCAATTTATAAAACGTAGTGTATGTAAACGGCATAAGATTTTACATTCACGACAACTTATTAACTGCAATCAGAAATCAAAATCACATTTTTTGGTATACTTAGTTCCTTTGTTTTATGTCGTACGACTTTAACTCGTAAGTAAATGAATAGTTTCAATATCTATGCGGTTTCTTCAACCACCGAGAACAATTTTGCTGCTGTTTATTTTATAATTCTTGTGTGTCGATTTTCAAATATAACATATTTGAAAATTTACACACGCTATATTATATTTCAAATTCCAATTTAAGTTTAGAAACTTCTCACATTCACGAAAATCTTAGATAATATTGAAAAAAAAATAATATATATATATATATGTATATTGTAGCCATACATTTAATGTATTTACTTGCGAACCTCACTTTTAGTGAGTCTTGACATAGCTAGACACTTTAGTTTCAGCCTTTTTAGTTTTTTTCATAATTTTGCAATGATGTCTCGCGCAAAGTATTACAGGAAATCGCAGTAAGCTTTTAAATACCAACATTTCCAACATAAGTGAAAATAAATAGTTAAAAAACTTGGTTTTCTCGCATTATTACATAAGGCGTTGCAATTTTTAGTATTGTTGTGCAAACAGCTTCAGCAACTGCACCTACCTTTTGCGGAATGACGGTCGCGGTTTCCGTTTCTGCCGTAGCTGAGATGCAGTAAATCAGTGAGTGAAAATAAGAGGCCTAGTTGTGTTTCAAGCTGAGAACTCCGAATCTTCGTTTGGATGGGTCCAAGCTCACAGGTCCCCTTTGGTGTTTATTTACACAACATTCCGACAGGGATAATCAGTGTCGGAAGGCGGGCTCCTACGTGGAGGAATATGTTTATTGAACTAACACCGAGCCTAATGGGCTCTTTGTTCCCTAGACGATTGTTATTTAGCCTGTCTGTTGCCGGGGAGGAGGGTAGCTCCTGATCCGTCAGCGGAAATCAACCCAGGCTTGACGTTGCATCGTTTCTAATAATAACATTCTATGGCTTAGTCGTATTTTATGCTCGTCGCTCACAGGTGAGTTAAATGTCATTGATATATCCCTTTTATTCTTAAAAATTTATCAAAAATGTTTATTTTAGCAAATCAACTCATTTATGACAGATATGTATCTTTAAATACGATAACTAATGTTATNGTTTCTGCCGTAGCTGAGATGCAGTAAATCAGTGAGTGAAAATAAGAGGCCTAGTTGTGTTTCAAGCTGAGAACTCCGAATCTTCGTTTGGATGGGTCCAAGCTCACAGGTCCCCTTTGGTGTTTATTTACACAACATTCCGACAGGGATAATCAGTGTCGGAAGGCGGGCTCCTACGTGGAGGAATATGTTTATTGAACTAACACCGAGCCTAATGGGCTCTTTGTTCCCTAGACGATTGTTATTTAGCCTGTCTGTTGCCGGGGAGGAGGGCAGCTCCTGATCCGTCAGCGGAAATCAACCCAGGCTTGACGTTGCATCGTTTCTAATAATAACATTCTATGGCTTAGTCGTATTTTATGCTCGTCGCTCACAGGTGAGTTAAATGTCATTGATATATCCCTTTTATTCTTAAAAATGTATCAAAAATGTTTATTTTAGCAAATCAACTCATTTATGACAGATATGTATCTTTAAATACGATAACTAATGTTATNTATCAAAAATGTTTATTTTAGCAAATCAACTCATTTATGACAGATATGTATCTTTAAATACGATAACTAATGTTATGCGGAGAAAACATCTTGTTTTGTTTTACTGCTTCCAGTCTTTGATGATAAGGGGGCGGTTCAAGCTATAAAAATCTAAAAATCGCCATTGTTGCAAATAGTTATTCTGCTGATACAAAATAGTAGAGGGTCTCGAAATGAACCACCACTCCGCAGTCCTGTATATAAACCGAGCGACTTTCAGGAAATCTTGAGAAGGGGGNTTGCCAGACCTCCCTGTCCTCAACTGTAGCCATGTGCCACCCGCTCGCTCAGACAGGCAGCGATGCAGGCTGGCTTGGTGCGGCCGATGTTCGCGTGCACGCGCACCACTCAGTCGAGTTGCGTCCTTATCTAGTTCAGTAATACAGGTTCTGCATAATACGTCACTAATGAGCGAGCGAAGAGATTTGGGCGGCTCTTAACAGCGAGGTCTTGAGAGCCGATGAGGGTGAGTATGGAGCAGCCGANGATTTGGGCGGCTCTTAACAGCGAGGTCTTGAGAGCCGATGAGGGTGAGTATGGAGCAGCCGACCAGCGTCATCGTCCGGTACGAATCCCAAATGCGACTCAAATGACCCGGCAGGGGATTGATCCCGGTTCGCCTTGGGGGAAGGCGAGCAAGCTAACTACTCAGCCAGCCCCGGCCCCCACGTAACTGATGCATTTAGCAAAAATGTTATAGAATGTTGGAGAAAATTTACGAAAAACTTTGATGTCTTGGAAATGCTGATTTAAATTAATTTATCTCCTCACATAGAAATAAGATGATGCCATAAAAATTGAAATGGTTAACTGTTAATAGTTACAGGAACTGTAATTTGTTTACACTGAAAACATAATGTAGATTACCAATCAACACTGCTTAAGAAAAATTTATTATAGAACTGATAGTAAAAGTGGCAAATCCAATTTGTTTACAAATACTATAAACGTATAGCAATAAGTATTTTGCTGAAAACAAAAACACAATTACAATGAAGGTGCGTTATTACGTGAAATAACCTCGTTATACAATATTTAAAGCCAAATTTTATGTACGCATGAAAACGAACTTATTTTAAATTAAATACTAACATTTCTATATTTGAAATTATGATTATAGTTTATTCGCGGTTTCTTTACGATTTTTGAATAAAACATTTGAAAAATCACTNCGAACTTATTTTAAATTAAATACTAACATTTCTATATTTGAAATTATGATTATAGTTTATTCGCGGTTTCTTTACGCTTTTTGAATAAAACATTTGAAAAATCACTCCATGTATGACATGCTCGGTTTTTACCTAAATATAATTTATCACAAGCGTTTTATACTCTAATTAACATTTTAAAAAAAATTTCATTTAATATTAAATTTATATTTATATGTTATCAATAATTATAATATTTAATTTATAATTAATATGAAAAAACCGGGATAAAGTAGGTATGTTGGCAATGCCAAGTAAAAAATAGTTCTTATACAAAATATTATTACACTGAGTGCACCCGAATGTGTTGCGTTTGTCCCTTTGGTGTAATTTTCTAGACCCGATTAAGCTTTATTTGCATGAGGCAGAGGAATATCCGGGAAGTAAAACTTTATAGCGGGGCTTTAAAAAAAGTTGGAAGTAACAGTGAATGGACTATAGTAAGAAATAATAATCTGGCGACGGAATGAACTGAAAAATGTTTTATTATATTTAATTTGTTGCTGAACCGTAGCAACTTCACAGTTGATACAGAATTCCGAGCATGAGGCAGATATGCGTGTTGCGATTCAGCACTCACAGATGATCACTGACATTCGTTTCTACAAGCCACTGTGTGGTACCCTGCACAAGTTTAAATCCATTACTACTGAAGACACTGATTTACTGGAGCTACAGCGGTCGTATATGACAGTGAAACGAGATATCGGTGGGCGATCCAAGTCGTAGGTTCTCCGAGTTATTTATGTAAGTGTATACGGTAGCATAATTTGAATACAAAATAATCCGGATTAAAATTTTGTACAAAAACAATACACAATTAAATTCAAAGCCGAATTTATGTTATTCAAAATTTATTTTCTTCAGACAAACAAGTATCACTATGTTTATTATGAGTAAATACCCTCTAAAATTAAGAGAAAAACAAGATTAGATATATAGTTATATTGGTAATTTAACCCTTTTTCTCTCATTTTAATAAGTACCACTGTACAGCGTACCGAAACTATGAACTGGTTGACCAAAATATTTACTTTTTACTGCAGGATGCTCTCTTATTGCTGACGAACACTGATAAACCATCAGTGATCTCAGTGCTCGCCAGAANTACTTTTTACTGCAGGATGCTCTCTTATTGCTGACGAACACTGATAAACCATCAGTGATCTCAGTGCTCGCCAGAATATGCGCAAAGAAAGCAGGCATTTGACAATATAAATTTCGTGACAAAGTTTAACTCCGGACTGACAAGTTTTATACGCATTAAATCATGTCTAATAAAACTAATATACTTCAACTTTAGTATTAAGAACTGTCATGCTTTCGTAAAGCTTCGCGCGAAAACAAAGCCTATGCTATACTGCGAAACGTTTATCTTTCTTTTTAAGAAAATTTACACACTTCCATATTAACACACATAAATGCAGCGTGTGTAAGCATTTTTCGGTAACTATACCTACTAATAAAATCAGATTGACAACAATAATTATTCACCAAAAACATATTTTATCCCTAAGACAGTGAAACAATACTTAACTTTATACTATCGTTAATAAGTAACTTGACTGTGTATTACACTTCCTAAGATTAAATTAATTCTGACTAAACATACAAATATATGCTACAACAAATATGTAAGTATATACTGTGTTTGTATATATATATATATATATATATATATATGTATCGATATTATAAATACTATCTCACATACACACACATAGGATGATTCACGAGGAGTAACCGCCACTGCTTATTCCTTAAGTCATTTAGAACAAAACATGTCATATAAATGTGGGTCCTATTCCCAATATTTATGGAGTAATTCTAAAAATGTGGAAGGTGAAGCAATAACGAATAATTCTTTCAGGAGTTGGAAAAATTATTGTTATTATTATTATACTTTATTGTTTAAAGTTGAGCACCAAACGCCCTATCGGTGTATTCTGTGGGAAATGTATGTGGCATTGTAATACTATACCTCACAACCAAAGGCTACAACCACAATAAATGTGCAGAAACGCGCCGTGTTCACGCAGTACANTTGTAATACTATACCTCACAACCAAAGGCTACAACCACAATAAATGTGCAGAAACGCGCCGTGTTCACGCAGTACACAGTGAAACAGCTAGTTTACTTCACGATGGTCAAAAACGCGCTGTTCGCTTCTATAGTCAAGCAGGCAGCTAAATGTCACGAGCTGTTCACTGTGATGTGTTTCCAATTTTTCGAATTACCTTGTAAATATTGCGACTAAGAGCCACATTTGTATTACATAATTTGCTACAAAAATGACTTAACGAATAAGTCCTGTAAGGGGCGGTAACTCCTCAATAATCACCCAGTGATCCTTTGGGTGTGTGTGTATATGTNTTAACGAATAAGTCCTGTAAGGGGCGGTAACTCCTCAATAATCACCCAGTGATCCTTTGGGTGTGTGTGTATATGTATACATTGGACGCTACTCCCCACCTGTGGTGTACAGAGTGGGTAGTAGGGTCCTCAGTTAATGTTTGGTGGCACAGACTATAAGGTGCCTTGAAGGTTGAGGGTATATAAAACAATTCTTCATTACGTCTTGGTTTTAACAGGTTTATTTGCCCGGGAATTTATTCATACATTCCCGGAACTTTTCCGGGAGTTTATACATACTTTCCCGGCACCTTGTGCCGAGAATTTGCTCATACGTTTCGACCCTGTGAGTTGTTGGCCTGAAGGGCTGATTACAATGTTCTGGCTAACGTTTACGACGCTGTGGGGGCATTAGGCGACAGGACACGTCCCTGAGTGACGCCGTTGGTACTTATATGTGTTCTGCTGGGTTGTTACGGGGTAGTGGTTCCGGCAGTTGAGGTCTGGTGAGTTGGGTGACCCGTCTACAGGCCCTCGGACTGGCTGTGGTTGGCTTGTTGCACTCAGCTGGCTTCCTCTTGATGTGGTACTCCTTGTTGAAGATCACCACTTACTCCCGTCCGCGGTGTAGGGTTGTACTGACTTGTTACCTCCCTACCAAATACCGGCGAGGTGACCCTTGGCGGGCCCCCACCCCGGCTCTCGGCGTGGGATTTCACTGGACTACTCCCACTTGCTCGATATGGTGCTCCTCGTTGAAATTCAGATGCAACACTTATTGGTGACTAGGTGTTTTGTTTTTGTTTAATTTAATTTACCTGTGAAGGTAAGGTACCCAGATAGGCCATCAGCCGGGTGCCAGGTTAAAATGTATTAAAAGTTTTTTTTTACCGAGAGTGTTGTGTGTTGACATTCACCGACTCGGAGAAGCATCAGAGGCAGGATAAGATAAGGGTCTTATTTTTTGGGCTTTTACGGCCTGTGAGCAACCGTATGTAAGGCATATGCAATTGGATGTGGGCCACCTAGAAATGAATGTGGGTCGTATGCAATTGAATGTAGGTTAAATTAAAAAGCATGTAGGTAAGAAGATAATGAACATAAGTCATGCGAATATTTGTATAAGACATGTAAATGAATTTAAGGCATACAATTAATTGTATACGACATACAAGTGAATTTAAGACATGCAATTAATTGAAGTGTTGAACTGGATAAGGGCTCATTTTATTGAAAAAATTAGTTTGCGTGATTTTAATTTTTTTTTATAAAATGTGTTTCATTGATGTTGTTTTATTATTATATGCCTTGTTCTCACAATCATAACTAATATTTGTGAAATAATGACAATTTTAAAATTATTATGTTATTTGCGACTGGGAAACAAAAATTTTTTCTTGTAAAGTTTTTTTTTTTTTAGATATGCCCTTATCCAAATCAACCCTTCAATTGTATACGAATGACTACTGGTCACGTGTACAGAAATTTAGATAACATGCAAACAAGACAAACAAATCGTGCACACTATTTGTGGAAACAGTAACGAGTACTGCATTAGAGTAAATAAAACAATAAAATAGAAAAATAAAGACATTATGTTTGTTTCAATAGTTAATTTCTAGTACGATATAGATTCTTTTGCATTTATGTTGCAATGAAAATAAGTCAGTTTCGAATGAGCAAAGTACTGCGCTTAGTTTGGGGTCACTACGCTAGTCAATTTTTATGCTCCAGTTTTCAATAGAAAAGGCTTTACTATACTTATAAAATAAATAAGTTATTCACTTAGCTAAACTGACGCCTAAGAATTTTTTTTTTAGTATTGTCACCGTCTGCAAACGGTTGTTTGTCATAATTATCTAACTGTTTATTACTTATGGGTTAAGAGTACAGCATTTTATACATTTATGGCCAAAAATCTTTAGTTTACATCTTCACCTGCATCTTATCTAGTCTCTGACGTATACACGCGCGCTTATGCACACGCCGTCACTCACACATGCACAAATATAACTAACTTGTTATAAATGAAAACACGTTCACGGCAATTTATATAATTTGTAACTAAAGAGAAATTAAAATTAAGAAAAGAATTAGTTTACACTACAGTTTATTTCCTCAAACAATGTATTTTTCCCGTTACTATTATTTGAACTGATGGCTTTTTTTTTTAATACTAATCTATTGATGTAAACTTGAAATGAAATGAAGAAATGTACATTAGTTATTTATTTTCTACTTGCATAAACAAATCTTTTTAAAATTGATATAGTTTCATTATAATAAATATCAATATTGCAGCTAATGCAGATACTGTTTTCATTTACTTACTACAGAGAATTTTGGGCTTCGTTTACTTCGGTTTGTTGCGTCCTCGTTTTACTTTGTGACACAGAGCATTCTTTTTTCCTTCGCCAAGATGAAATTTTCTCTACGGCTTTTTATTCTTCTTCTTACTGTGGTGATAAGTTTTCCTTTGGCCCATTATAGTTTTTATTAGCCACACGTTTCCGCATCTCACGTACGGATACGGCAACGCTGCGCGTGCGCAAGCGGCCCGCCGGAGGACAGACTGGCCGCTGACAGCGCATTGCGTGCTCTCTGTTGGCCGCTTTCTCAACGCGAGGCGCGCTTCGCCGCGAGTGCCCGCAGTATTTCAAACTAATCTTATAGGATTCTACTCAAGTGCTAATTATCAAGGGCCAAAATTGAAGCCTAAACTCGACTTACCCAGTGCATCAACAAAATTATTGAAATTTGTGTGTCATATCCTAAAAATGGAGTATTTTGTAAACTAATAACAAAACGCTTTATACGTTAAAAATTAATCTAAATATAGTTCCTTCAATGGCAACATGACTTCCAGCACATAATGGGAAAGAATATGCATCAAGCATTCGTATAATACAGAAATCGTTATGTACACATGTTAATAAGACAAGATTTGTTTGTAACAAATTGTGTTCACAGATCTTAAAGTATTTTTTTAAAATAGTTTCAGACAGTGTGTTTTCTTGTGAAAGTGAAAAAAATAAAGTAAAAATCCTATACTTTACGTAGCAATAGATAAAATTCCGTCCAATTATTAAAGAGGTGCATTATCACCAATAAAATAAACTAAGAATTTATTGCGAAACTGTGAACCCCCACCATAACGAAAAATGATGAAAAGGTAAATTAAAGTTTGATGGCTTGACTGGGGGGNGGTCTTGAGAGCCGATGAAGGTGAAGCGAGAAGAGTATGGAGCAGCGCTGGAATGCTGGGGTGGAGGAAACTGGAGATCCCCGAGAAAACTCGCCAACCAACGGCATCGTTCAGCATGATTCCCACGTGCGAAATGTCCTATTCGCCTTAGTGGGAGACGAGAGCTCTGGCCGCTGCACCAACCACGGTCCATTGTAAGGGGGAGGGGAAGAAGAATATTGTGTTAAAACCATCCTTTTGGTATAAACAAACTGCACTATAGTGCCTTAACTTTGTATACGTATATTCTTCCTGTACAGCCAGTGAGCAAGGGAGATGAGCTCCAGTTACATACATTGGTGTTGTGAAATGTGGGAGACTGGGGTAGGTTAGCACACTTCTAGTTAATTTATTTTAATTAGTTTTTAAAGGTTTGTGAAATAAAATTTAACTAATTGACGAGGTTGGCACCATGTGAGTTGTTAATTGTAATTATTTTTTAAGCATTCTGTCATGAATTAAATTAATGAAAATCGAAGCACTATTTTAGCATAGTTAACTATATGTATATTTCAATTAAATGATTTTGAAATCATATGTTAGCGAAGTGAAGTAAATTGTGGGGACCTACACCTTTATCGAGGCAGATTGGTGTATCATTTTAAATTCCTTTTTTTTTTTTTTTTTATAAGCACGTAATACTACAGAAGGATCTATTAATAGAAAGTAAAATGATAATAGGCAACAAATTTGCTCGTCCGAACTGCCCTACATTTGCCATAGTTGCCCATATCATTTTCACTGTCACATTTGAAATATACCTGCGTAAAATACAGTATTCTCCGGAATGCAGTTTTCGCGTATCTGTTTTTTTTTCCCTTGATGCACTACGCCCATTATTCACAACATTTCGATTTGCTGTATGCACCTGAGAAGACACTACAAAGACAGTCATCATCTTCACTCAGCCTATAACCTATAGAATTACTCCTTATGTAAATACGAGCGTTTGCGTTTCGTTATGCTAGATTTTTTTTTTTTTTGAAGGTTCACTTTCTTACTTTTTGCTGTTTCCTACTCTTCTGCACAATAATTTTTAATGGTGTATNTTTTTTTTTTTGAAGGTTCACTTTCTTACTTTTTGCTGTTTCCTACTCTTCTGCACAATAATTTTTAATGGTGTATTACTCAAAATGGCAGATTTTCTCCTTTCGCCCTTGGCGTTTTCATTACGTAGTCGTGTTTCGCGAATGGCCTTACCATCTTAGAGGCTTGTGAGGAAGTTGAAGAAGGCAAATCAAAATGAGCAGAAGGAGATGGAAGAATACAGCAAGTAGGCGTAGATGAAGTGGAGAGGACACAAGAGTTGAAGGCAGAACGGTCAGATCAGATCTGCATCTGTCTGTGACATCTGCAAAAACCTCTGGGTTCAAAAGCAAAATCGTGTTACTCTACACCGGAACGTAACGTTTTGAGTATTGCTAAAGAAGGCGTGAAGGAATGTGCAGTTCCGGGAATGTCCGTCATCTCGGCATCCATGGTAGCCTTCTTGTATGTACGAACACTTTTCCGTTTTTAATATTGGCACCAAAGTAAAAATAAATGGTGAAAATGGCTGTGAAATGCATTACAGTATCTATATTTGTGTATTATTTTTATTGAGTAAAGCAATATCAGATTAAGGACGGTAACTTGAAATGTATTGAATATACTTTCCAGGTTAAGAAGCACAGAGTGTTCTTTATGTATTGTGGTGNAAGGACGGTAACTTGAAATGTATTGAATATACTTTCCAGGTTAAGAAGCACAGAGTGTTCTTTATGTATTGTGGTGGTGTGCCTCATGCCGTGCTATGACCTTCAACCTATAACAGTCAGTACAAAGGTAATAATTTTACGTGGCAGCTAAAAGTAATGCTAAAGTAGTATTTTTAAGATAATCAAACACTTGTATAGAGAATATACAATTCTACAAAGGATTGTGTACGGAAGAATAAATTGGCTAATTACTAAACACGTTAATATCTTCGTCGTTTTCACTACCGCCAACTGAGACACAAGATGGCCGACAGACATGCCGTCTGTGTGAATGATATGTAACTTGATCCTGTATTTCGTTCGAAGTACAGCTGACGTGCCAAAATGTCCCTGGAGTTAACCATCATCGGTCTTCCCAACGTATTTTTTTTTATAACTGTTGTTTATATTCAGTTTCGTCGTACGGGTTGCACACTACGTAATAATTTTATTCTACGCCGTGCCTATTTCCATACTCATAATTTTTAGCTGTCCCGGAAATATTCTTCCACTGCTCACATACGAAGGGGAAACGCCATTTAAGCAGATTATTCTTTTTCCTAACCTACCGCGATTTACAAAGGTAGGGGTGGGACGTAAGTGCGTCTCATGGCTAAGTCCCGCTCTAAGAAATTATTTGCAAATTTGCCACATCAGCGTATATGTATAGTGGAAAAGCGCTTATGGTAATTTTTTTTCCCCATACGTCCATGGTATCTTTCCTCCATTTGCTCAGGAATGAGTCAAATGTGTAGGGAAGTTCCCAACTCTGTATAGTAACGATGCTAAACATTCCTATATTTGCAGTCTGATATGTGGTAATATTTCCATATAATGTATAGTTTGAAAACTTCCAATACAGTTTAGGAAGTCTATCAGATTTTTTTACACTGCCCGTTCGTCTACACGTACAGGAAATACTAAATATAGGGTGCAGTCTTCGCGACATGGCGGCAAATGATACCGTGGTTACCTCACGCAGTATAGTCTATTCACGGTTTCTTCACAAGTTTTTAATCAAACCTTCGAGAAATCACACCATCTATGACGTTATTGGTTGTTTACTAAATATGTCATGTATCACAAACGTTTTATACTTGTGTTAACATAAAAGTACCTTATTTTTGGTTAAATTGAAATGTATATATTTTATTCGTAAATTATAATACTCCACTTATAATTAATAAGAATAAAAACAGTGAGAAAATAGGTGTGTTGGTAATGCCTAGTAAGAAAAATGGGTTCTTATGCAAAATAGTATTAAACTGAGTGGGCACGAATGCAGTGCGTTGTCCCTCTGGTGTAATTTTTTAGACTTGGTTAAGATTTGTTTATACGAGGCGGAGGAATATTCTGAAAGTAGAAATTTAGCAGGGTTTCAGAAAATTTCGAAGTAAGCTAACATTAGCTACTGAAAAGAGGAAGAAAAACTGGCGTAAGAACTGTAAAAAAAAACCTCGATAGAAAGGAACTGCAAATTTGCATTTAATGCACGCGGTGGGGAAACATTCTACAGAAAAATAGGAAGGCTTAGGTACTGTAGGTGATTTTAAAAAAATACTTCAAAAGAAAGCAGCTGGCTTCCGCAGGCCTTCGCCAAATTGGTTATCTAAGCTTGCAGACTGGAGCAGCGTCTTGCTGTTTTCGCGTCCCGAATTTTCACCGTGCCTTGCAGTGGGCATGTTTAGTAAGTCTCGAACTAGGACTGTGAGACCTACTGAAGGCGTTTAAAGGCTTTTCACGGTAAACTGAGCACTTTTGCAGGCTTTGCTTAAGATCTACTTGTATTGACATTGTGTATGCTTCCACCTTATGTGCAATTAACGCTGCCGTGAGCCTGCTCACTTTATCCATGCGACGGTTAAGAGAAATTATGAAATGATCATAAAAGTAAATATATTACGAAGTTAACTTTAAGAAATGGAACTACTTTCTCTCCGCCATTACCAACTTTACCTGGCACGTGCGTCAGGAAATTTTATATACGTCCATGCTCGTCACTGTAAAAAGCTAGGTTGGTTTCGAAAATGCTCAGTTGATCGTGAACAGCCTATAATTGAAGGTACGGCTAAACGTTTGTTTTAGCAAGTCGTGGCTCCAGTGTCCGGAGTCCAAGAGTGCCGTAATTCTTCCGCATTTCCTCTCATCGGTAGCTGACCAACGTCGTGGAAACAATAAGCGGGGGTGGAAGTTGCCATAGTACGAAGTGCAATGGGGGCCACGGTGGNCCAACGTCGTGGAAACAATAAGCGGGGGTGGAAGTTGCCATAGTACGAAGTGCAATGGGGGCCACGGTGGCTGAGCGGTTAGACTACTCACCTCCAACCAAGGTGAACCGGGTTCAATCCCCGGCCAGGTCACTCCCGGATTTTTGCTAATGGGAATCGTGCTGGACGATACCGCTGGTCGGCGGGTNAGGTCACTCCCGGATTTTTGCTAATGGGAATCGTGCTGGACGATACCGCTGGTCGGCGGGTTTTCTCGGGACCTCGCACCCTTTTATTCTGGCACTGTTCCATTCTCACCTTATTTCACCCTCATCGGCTTCTCAAGACCTAGTTAAGAGCCGCCCAAATGTCTCAACACAACTCAACGAAGTGTAGAGGTCACATGCCTATTCGAATATCCAAAACTATGCTACGCTCGGTTTAGTGGCACTAAGGTTTGTTCTACTCAGGTTAGGAACAAAACGAGAATTCTTATGGGAGACTTTGGAATGGGGAAATTTCCGCCGCTAGGTGCGCAGTGTTCCAAATGGTAACTTTTAATTAACATTTTAAGCAANACTTTGGAATGGGGAAATTTCCGCCGCTAGGTGCGCAGTGTTCCAAATGGTAACTTTTAATTAACATTTTAAGCAACGTGAATAATAAAAGAGAAAAAGTTTACTTAGTTACGAAGTTATTTTATATTTGATTTATGATTATCACAATTATCCTGTTTTTTAACGTAGAAAATAGATAAAATCTGGTGCATTGCCGACACTAGCGCTAACCTAGAGGCGAAAATTTTAGGTGGCCAAACCTTCAACATTGATCTTCTCATCCTGTAGTAGAAATAAGGTTTATTCTACCCAGGTAAGCTAGTGTCGTATGTGTATCGGAATTTCTCTATTTTCGATATAAAAAAACAAACATAATGATTGAAATAATCACAAATAAAATATAAAATAACTTCGTAACTAAGTAAAATCTTTCTCTTTTATCATTCACGTAGCTTAAAATTTTAATCATAAGTGACCTCTTTGAAACACTGCGCACTTAGTGGCGGAAATTTTCCCTTGCCAAACTCTCCCATAAGAAAACTCGTTTTCTTCCTAACCTGGGTAGAATTAACCTTAGTAGAAACAACCTCAGCGGTACTCACGTTATTCAGCTACCAATAAGCGGAAAAATGATTGAGAGTCACGCCCTAGGGTCGCGGAAAGCAGCAAGTGCGGATAACTCGGGAGGGCCAGATGCGGATGCGAGGGGCCGATGTCGTTAGGGGGTGCCAGGACGCAGTGTCCTGCATGTTCCCGAAACCCCTGGAAAGCCAGAGAGAGGGGCAGTGACGGAACTTGCACGCTCACGGTGGACCAGAGGCGCCCACATCTCGTCAGCCGGCGGCGGCGTTCTGCAACACGCCACGGCTAGTCGCACCTCTACATTCCCTGCTCGCGCCTTGCCGCGAGGACGTGCCGCGCGCGACCGACCTGCCCGCACCTTTTTTGGACACCCCGTGGGAAGGGCTGGAGGCGTCGCGCGCCACTCGAACTCGGCGCTGTGAGAGGTCAGCTCGACCTTGAAGACCACGCGGTCGTCCGTGGGTTTGACTCCCTTGCAGGGCGACCCGGACTTCCCGTGGGCGAACTGAGAGGCGGTGAAATTTTTTTCTCTCTAGCTCTGAAAAAAATTTGCAACACACCTAAAGGTCACAAACCCCGGCTGGTGACCTTGCTGGGGCGTACGCCATCCGGTTTTAAAAAGTCGAGCCGGGGTTTTAAATATGGTGATGTGTATTATTGCAGTCGGGATAAGACTTTCCAGCGATTTCTGCAATAAGTATACAGGTTTATGCAGCATTTCCTTTTTAGCACTTCAAAAACTTCCTTATCTTCTTTAGTCAATTCGCGGTTATTTCCAACATTTCTGAAGCCCTGCTAAAGTTCTACTTCCAGGATATTCTTCCACCTCATGCAAATAAAGCTTAACTACGTCTAGAAAATTACACCGATGGGACAACGCACCGCATTTGTGCGCACTCTCTGTAATAACATTTTGCATAACAACTATTAATTACTAGAAATTGCCAACTCACCTATTTTATCCCTGTTTTTATTCATATTAATTATAAACTCAATGTTGTAAGTTATAGATAAAATATTAATAAAAGCTCAATTTAACCAAAAATAACGTACTAAGTTAACACAAGTGTAAGATGCTTGTAATACACGACGTACTTAGGAAACAACCAGACGTGGTGTGAAATTTCGAGGGGTTTGATTCAAAAAGTGTGAAGAAACAGCGAATGGGTTATATCTGCAATTTTCCTTATTTCTTCGTGAATAATGCTTTTCATATCAACGCTTTTGCTGGAGTTTCTTGGAAGCATCACGAAATATAATTAAAATTAGAAAGATCTATCAAAAAAAGGGCGTTTAGAAAACAAACATATTTTCATTGACTTAGGTTGACTTTTACAGATTTTCAAGTGTAGCCGATTTTATTTATTTATTGTTATTTAGTGACGTGATTCTTCTTACAATTTGATGGTGAACTTTCATACGGTGGGCATTTGCAGAAATACGTTTTTCGCATTTATAATCATAGTTGTTATAGGACGTATGAACAGTACAAGAAACTTCAATAAATGCAGGAAAATTTAAGTCATAATAAAAATAGTTCTGTCGTTTATTTCCTTCTTGTGACATCGTGGTACGAAATTCACGAGACAGAACTCTCAGCGTATTTAATGCTGGCTATTACTGAATATGTTGTGCC
>NQII01001693.1:216152-229760 GCA_002778355.1 Clitarchus hookeri
CCCCCCCCCCCATTTTCGACTAATTATAGTTTGAAATTTCAAAAGAATTATGTTGAGAACCTGGCAAGCTGGCAAAAACACTTAGCACCCAATAACGAATGGTTGCGAATATCAAAGGGACACGATAACAGAGAGAGAGGACAGAAACATTCAGACATATGAGGTAACAAGTTTATGGTGGTGGTTTACCGGTATTTTATTTGTAAGTTGTAGCAATACGAGGATGTCAGGTAAATTCACATTGTCATTTATTTCATAATGAAGTGTAATACAATGGTATAAACGAGCCTTAGATGAGGTGTTCGAACTGTCGGCCTCCAACCTCGCTGCCAACATCGCCGATGCCACGATTTCCGAACATGGTCAAACACGCCGGGTGTGGTTCTTATGATTTCGGCAGCAGTATGTATTCTTTCCACGAGATGCTCCACAGACGCTATTGGAGTCTCGTACACCGAAAACTTCATAGCACCCAACAAGTAAAAGTCAAGCTGTGTAAGATCTGTCGAACATGTGCACCAAAGTGCGGTGGTGCACCATCATGCTGCAGACACATTTCTTGTAGAATCCCAAGTGGAACGTCTTCCAGCAACTCTGGCAAAATCTGTTACAAAACATGAGGTACCGGTCAGCATTTAAGTGAGCGGGCAACATGTATGACCAAATTAAACTGTCACCTACAATACCACACTATATGTTAAAGCCAAATTGCTCCTGGTGATTAGGAGTGAAGGGCGCGTGAGTCTTCTCCTCCACCCACACGTGACTGTTACGAGACGTCAACACGCATTCTCTTGTGAATCGTGCTTCGTCAGTAACCAACAAGACCCTTGGGGAATGTGGCTCTACCGCACATCGTTGTAAACACACACGAACTGTAAACGTTGTAGGTAGTCATCAACCTTCGAATGGTGCACTTTCTGTCGGCGATATGGATGGATCAGTTGTTCATACAAAACTCTCCATTCAGGTGTCCAGTGCGGACCGCATGAGCAACTTGACGGGTGCTGGTAGATGGCAACTCATGGAACCTCCGCAGCACCTCCTCCTCAAAGTTAGGTGTTCGTACCGACCTAGGACGGCCGGCATTAGGCCTGTACACCTGTAACATGTACGGTATTGGGACAGGTACGCTCAGTTTCACAGTGTACAATGATCGCTGTGACGTCACGTTAACACACTGCGTGACTCTCCTACTCACAGTAAATGTCCCCTGTTCGCGAAGCCTCCTATCAATGGCCGTGAACGTTGAATACTGTTACACACGTCTGTTTGGATACTTTTCCCTGTGCATGCGTGCTGCAGCTCTACTATTGCACTGCGCAGCCCCATACACGACGTGAATATCAGCCATTTAAGGCCATATAACGATCAATTTCATGCTACTCCAACTAAGCCTCTGTTCCACTCCGCTAAACTCTAGTACAATGGTCTCGGCCGAGTGGCACTGAACATATCACAGGACACATAGGTCAAAGACCCTCCACTTGATGGCGTGTGCTGTGTGGTGGCCAACATGGTAGACCGTTATGACAGGCAATTAATCCTCCATGCAACTGTATGTTGACATCCCTGACGCAACCGTGTTGTGATATATGCATACAAGTGGTGTTTACCCGCACCAGCCTCGTATACGAAATGGCAATGATAACGATTTCACAAAGTCGAAATACAACGTACACCTCATCCACGATCACAACACACACAAGTCGATTCTTACACAGAAAAGACATTTGTTATCTGTATTATGCACATTAATGTTTTCATACAATTATCGATTACTACTGTAAACGTTATATTATTGCACGCATCAAGGTGGTATCCTCTGTTGTTTTATTACTCATATGCTTGATATGACACAATTCATTCCGCACTCTCAAGTCTCTTGCCATGGAAATGGCACACAGGCAGATGTAGTGTAATTTGCTATTGTGTAGATTTATTGTAATTTACTGCATTTCTCAACGCCACTGTTACGCACCTCTCTCTGTTATCTTATCGCTTTGACATTCGCAACCATTCGTTATTGGGTGCTGTGCGTGTTGCTCGCCTGTCATGTTTTGAACATAAATCTTTTAAAATTTCAAACTCGAATTACTCGAAAACGGTGGGGGTTAGGGTGTTTACGCAAGGCAACCTTTTCCATCAATCATCAATTGGAACATGCGGATTAATTTTCAATCAATAATATCCCACATATGCTACCGCGTCATGTCGAATGGCTCGCAATAAGAGTGGTAACCGTTATTTCCATGAATTTATTTGTTGACAGTAACAGGTTTTGTAGTATTTGTAGATCATTTCACAATTACACATTATCCAGGCATGCAGTGTTTCATATTAAATATTTTTTCCGATATCTGTAATAATCTGGTTTGTCAGTTCAACTTTAGAGACGTGTACCGCCTTTGGGAGTCGATTTTTAGAGACGTGTACCGCCTTTGGGAGTCGATTTAGACCATAGGTCATATATATATATGTTTTTGATGTCTATTTCTGTGATTAACCTGCAGCCGAAGTTTGCATAATTTTTGTTAATAGAATCAATTGATTTATTTAATCAGTTGTGGTAGAATAGTGAGTAAATTTTTAGTGTGGAAACAACTTATGACACCTGCATCCAGGACTACAATGTAGTATCGTTAACATCGCAAAAGTAACAGCTGTATATTTTGTTGTTATGTAAATATATTAGGAAACAATTCAGCTTCTTTTATTTAATTGAAGTAAGACCTCTATCCTATCACAAACCTGGCTATACCTAGACAGCTCTTATATTCAGGTAAAGGAGGGGTTGTTGTCACATAGCAGGTTGAAACTCAACTAGTTAGAGATGTGTTGTTAGACCTGGTGCTGGGTGATGGCAGCTCGCGTGGCACCGCCAGCCACGCCCACCACCGCCTTCACGGCTGTGGACAGGCACAGGAGCGCTGTCGAGTACTGCTTCACGAGCGGCAGACACATCTCCAGGCACATGGCCGCGTCNCCAGAGGAACACAGGCGTTAGAACGGTCATACGAAAGAATCACAGACGTTAGAACCAACGTTCCAACGTACGGCAAAAACACAAAATTATAACTACATGTTGCAGAACCACTAAGTTAGAAATGTCGTACTACCGAAACGACTACAAAACAGAACGACAGGTGTTAAAGCAATCGTACGGCAAAAATGCAATTTAGAACCCCATATTGTAGAACTACAGTAGACTCCCGATCATCCGAGGTAATTGGGACCGAGATGACCTCGGATACAGTAAAACTCGGATAATACGGAGGTTAGGTGTTATTGTGGTAAAAAACATGAAAAAAAAAACATGTGAAGAATTTAAAAACTGGTTTATTGTAATTGAAAACGTAAAAATAAACATGTAGTTACAGACCTGTAAGTTAGTGGTAACACGAGATTACATATTACTTAAAAAAGTATTTGATTGCTTTCTGAGTTAACCTCTGTCCTCTCTTGGATGATGCGATGTTAACGCCAACGTTGAAAAGTCAGTATGTCATGTGGCCTACACTCTTCTTGTTGCTCTATGTAAGCAAGAGCAGCGTTGANACGCCAACGCTGAAAAGTCAGTATGTCATGTGGCCTACACTCTCCTTGTTGCTCTATGTAAGCAAGAGCAGCGTTGATCGATTTCAACCCATCGGAATGTGATATTTTTGGATTTGTCTCGTCCGTGTCGTCGTCTTCTTCACTGTGTTTAGGATTGTTAACCATATGGATAATTTCCTCATCGGTAATCTCCATCTGGACATCTGCACTGCACCAATCACGAATGTCTTCGCTGTTGATTTGATTTTCAACAGGTAGCTCATTGGCCAGTTGAACTAGTTCGTTCACATTCTCCTGTTCTGGCACTTGTTTGGGTTGTCCATCTAAGCCAAATAAATTTTCCATGACTTTTGAATGGTGGTAGGTTTGACCTCATCCCACGCTGAAGCAATCCAGTACGGTACATCTTTCGTTCTGAAATGCTTTAAGGGTTCCTTGACATTCATTCCGTCATCTAATTTTGCAATCAACATCTGGAGAAGCCTTCGACGGTAAATCCTCTTCATCGTTTCTAGAACTCCTTGGTCTAGAGGTTGAATGAGCGACGTCACATTAGGGGGTAGAAATACAGCTTTAATATCACCACTGCATAGTTCTCGGGCATCTGGGTGAGATGGCGCATTGTCTAATAATAAAATAGCTTTCCTGGGGAGCTTTTTGTTTTTTCAAAAATTCTTCAGTGGCAGAAACAAATTCATTAAAAAACCAGTCACTAAAAATCGTGCTTTCCATCCATGCATTTCTTTNTAAAAATTGTGCTTTCCATCCATGCATTTCTTTGGTTGCGGTACATTGTTGGCAGACAGTTGACTTTTATATTTTTAAAGGCCCTCGAGTTCTTAGACTTTCCAATAAGCAGAGGCTTTAGTTTCAAAGAACCCGGGAAACATTGCAGGTAGCCAGAATTGTGACTCTCTCTTTATTATTTTTAAATCCGGGAGCAGTTTTTTTTCCAGATTTTGCTGCTAAGGTTTTTGAAGGTAGCATTCGAAAGTTAAGACCAGTTTCATCTGAGTTAAAAATTTGATCTGAGGTTAATCCTTCCTCAAAAATGATTTCTTCCATTTTTTTTCTGGAATTCCGCAATTTCAGATGAGTCAGCAGACAGTTTTTCCCCACTAATGTTCAGCTGTCTTATACCATATTTCTTTTTCCACCTGTCCAACCAACCATCGCTTGCAGTAAATTATTCATCGCCGTCTTTAAAGTTCTTGTGGAACTCGAGCGCCTTAGCTTGAAGCATTGGCCCACTCACAGGACTACCCATCCCTCGAAGCTGTGAAAACAACAAAAAAAAAGAGCTTCAGACGTCTACTCGTAGTCGCCCTTCTCCAAAGTCCTTCGACTCAAACCACTGCCACCACTCACACTTTTGTTGACAAAGTTTTCGATTTCTTTCCGGTTACGTCTCCAATCCCCAACAGTCACTTCCCCAACTCCCAACTCGGCAGCCACCTTTTAAATTGATTCGCCACTGTCCAACCGTTTTAATGCATTACATTTTGTTTCAAGAGAAACTACAACCCTCTTCCGTTTTCCACTCATAATGAAACACAGAAATCAATAAAAGCACATAAGAATCACCAACACAACCACGTTTAGCACGAGCGCAGAGACAACTGAGAGCGTCAGGTGACTGTGACGATACGAGGAGTTCCGAGTGAACCCGAAGATGAGATGAGACGGGTGGGCCAGAATCTCCTAGAATTAGTCGCCTTCATACTCACGCGAAATGACAGCTCGACCTAACAACAGCCAGCAGAGGAGACATCTAATGCTCGACCTAGCAATAGCCGACTTCTCAACCTTGCGCGTCATACGAAGAAACATTGCTTCTCGCCTTAATTGTCCTACTCTTAAGAGCATTATTTATATTTTTTATCTTCTGATGACTAACTCGGTTAACCCGGAGGCTCGGTTGAACGGGGCTTGGATAATCGGGAGTCTACTGTATATGTACTAGAAACGTCTTACGATCGAAATTCACACCTTAGAACAGAACGGTCATACAGCCGTGAACGATTCTACGATATAAATGCGTGCTTTAGAACTATCATAGACTAGAAATACATTTGCGAGCTGCCGTACATCCGAATCACACGACATAGAGCGGGTGTTACTTATAACGTGCTGTCTTGTGTGGTATGTGGTTCTAGCGCTCGCGTGTGTGTGACAGCACCCCGGCGCGAGGAGATGAGGTGTTGCGTTGCTCGAGATGCACCGGGCAGGCAGTGAGTAGCTTCAGGCGCACGGCGGGCATCGTTAATGCGGTACTTGAACCCCAGCCCCGCTGTTTGTTATTCATCCTTGAGAGAGGACGAAACGCGACCCCGCCACGCCTGCCTGCCGTTTATCGTGGCGAGGGGGCTACGCCCTGCACTGCGGACCCCGCGAGGCAGCTGGCTAGAGTTGCCGCAGCCTCCGTCTGCTTCTTGTCCTAACCTTCAGCAGAGTCTCCACATTCCCAACTCTACTGCTCTTCAGCTCACTGAGCGACGTGGGGCACTGTGTATTAGACGTAATTTGCCAGAAAAATAGTTTGGCAGAATTTTAGCAAAACGCCTGTTCTACCAAATGCTTGTTCGGTCAAATACCTGTCCTACCAAATGACTGTTCTGCAAAACGTTGGAAGATCAGGCTAAGAAGATTTAAAAAAAGCTGAGGATATTCATGCCTGGTCCTTTCTAAAATCTTCATGTCTGTTCCGCCAAATGCATGTTTGGTCAAATGCCGGTAATTATTCAGAATATGGGCTTTTCTGATGGAAACGTTGTAAACCCACAAAAGTAACATAAACGGACTCTGCACAGCTTACCTGTTTAATATTGAGGAGGGCGTAATGGTAAAATAAGTAGAACGTACAAAATAAAATAGATAAAAGTACGAGCAGTTCGGCGCTTTGTTTACGTCGGACGCCATGTTGAATAGCTTTATAAGTGTGCTAACACTACCTGCGGACGTGAAGGCGATAGCTTAGTACGCTACTGTAAGGGATACAGTGCAGTTCGCGGTGAGTATAATATTATGTGCACGTGGTTTGCGACGTCCGAACCGGACTGTGTAAAGGTTTGTGATTGTAGAATGGAGAGTGCTAGAACGAGTGTTTCTGTGGGTAATATTCGGCTATGTGGCGGATGTTACTTGGTAGTTTTAATATATGTCTTATGTTGAGTGAGGTAAGGTGCACGACAGTTTAATTGGCTGAGGACAGTGGAATTGTACCCGCCACCTACCTAGGTGAGTTAATTCATATACTTCCGGTGTATTTTACTGTTACTTTAAAACCCTAAAATCCTAGTTAGACTAAAATCGTAGGTTAGATTAAAACCCTACAATACTATGCTAGGTTAACCCCCTACAATCCTAAGTTCGATTAACACCCTACAATCCTAGGTTAGATTAAAAATGTAAAATAGTGATTCTCTCATCGCGGGGTTAGGTTAAGTTAGGTTAGGTGGGCACATATTACGAAATTGGGTGGGCGAATGTTAACTTGAGGTGTTTTTTGAGGTGTCTTTGTATTTTTGTGGGTATATTTTTAGTGATTTTACCCCACAACTTCCCTGATCTTCATAGTCCTCCCAATTATCGTATTTGTGGTTTGTATTGGTAATACGTTAATGCCCCTAGTAAATTCGTGTTCTGTGTAATTAGTAGAGTGGAGATATACCACTTTCCGTGATTTTTTCTTTTATTTTCAGAAAAACCCATATTCTGAATAATTACCCAAATGCCTATTCGGCCAAACGCATGTTCTGTCAAACGCGTATCCTGTCCAAGGCCTGCTCTGCCAAACGGCTGTTCTGCCAAACGGCTGTTCTGCCAAATGCCGGAGGATCACACTAAGAAGATTTTAGAAAGGCGAAGGAAAATGTATGACAAACTACTCTTTGGCCAAATGCCTGCTCTGCCAAACACTTGTTTGGCCAAACCCCTCTCCAGCCAAATAACTTTTTGTCAAAATACTGCACCCCTGGAGCTATTTACCGCCTTCGATTCCCGTTCCGGCGATCATCATTCCGGTTTGTCACGGTTTTTCAAAATAAATCCAGGCGAATACTAGGAAGGACCCTCCCCCACTACCGATATGTCCTCGCGACTAGTTCCCTATCTCAATATCGATGAGATGCCAGGCCATAAATAAAAACTTACAACAATGTTTTATCTTCAGTTTCTCTTGAGTGTTAGTGTTTTCTTACTGCTGTAAGTGGTGCGTGTTATTTGTATTGCGGCGGCTCACGGACACTGAAACACGCTTGCTTGCACGCAGGCAAACAAATGTATACCTGGAATATTAGAAACATATTGCTATACTGAAAACAATAATCCGATGAATCACAGAACTGATTTTGTTTCACCAACCATATGTGGCATTGATGCCATTGAGTTCTTTTGTTGTGAATACACCTGAGTTCAAACACATTATTTGGTTTAAATAACTTTTCGTAAATAGTTGACGCTATTGAAGGACAAATTTTGTATCATCAGACAAATTTTTCTCCCCGTGCAGCATTGACGGGATCATCTGCAGCTCAAAATGGTAGATTTGGCATAACCTTAAGAGCTTGTCTCATGTGAATAAATAACCATCCTATGTCTGTCAATATGAGGTCGTTACTAACTGTACAAAGAAAAACCTTCTGGCAGAAAAAAAATCTTATAAACTGCAGTGACGATCAAAATAAGCTTCAATAAATTGGAAAAAAATATAGTGGTGATAGTGTAGGTACAGCCAAATTATTTCTGGTTTAATGTAGGGTCTAGTATTCGTTTTCAAGAAACGTATAATACGCCAGCATAGTTATTCCCAAGGAGTTAATCACATGTGTAATTTATTTTAAATAAGACCTGAAAAATATCGTGATGTGCATAATTACATTAAAAAATTGTATCGTCCTTGTTCCAAAATTAAAAAAGAATTGCATTGTGACCACAACGATAAGGTAGAGAGAAAAAAGAAACATCACAAATATTTCGAAAATAGAATAACGCGCCGTTTTAACTGCTTCGAAAAGAATTAGAAGTTGAAAGATGAATGTTATTTACATAAATTTCAGGGATAGAAACGAGAATGATTATGTTTCCAAAAATTGTACTCTTGGGCCACGAACAGCTATCCTGAAGGACTTCTGAAGAATTGCATGGATGCATTAAGGGAAAGTGTAAGCGTAAGTTTTATTTGGAAGTGTTATGTAGAGTCAGCATAGCAGCAACGGGACTTCCTGATAATAACAAGCTGCGAACCAATTGTGCTCATAAGTGATGAGGCACTTGGAGAAAGATCACAAATTGGGTTCGACCTTCACGAGTTTGTCCTTCTTTCCTTAAGGCCGTTCACGAGCCAATTTTTCCCTTATATGATGAGGATATGCTATGGTTTCGTGAAATTATACCAATGATTACGTTATAAATTACAAAATAATTTGTTCAATGACATTCATCGGTTTTTTTTAAACTCAAGCATAAGAATTTTAATTTAAAATATTGATTCATACAAATCTGGAAAAGTTATTTTAACACAAAGTTAGGACTTAGCTAAGTGTGTCTTAGAGTCACAGCCGTGTCGTGTTGCATCTTCATGAATTCTGACATTTGATTTTGAGTTTTTGATTTTTGGTTTTGACCACATGATTTTGATACTAAATTTTTACTGAAAAGTTAAAATTGAAATATAGGCGCACCATGAANTTTTGGTTTTGACCACATGATTTTGATACTAAATTTTTACTGAAAAGTTAAAATTGAAATATAGGCGCACCATGAAGAAAATTTCCAATAAAATATCATTTATGACATTCTGTTTAAATGGATAATATTTAAGAGCTGTAGACTAACGTATACATTTTGTTAGATTTTGAGATGTGTGCGAAAAAGCATATAAATTTAACATTTCCTCAACTTGTTTCATTAGTTTTTAGAAAGTCATTTACATCCACTGTCATACATTATACACACTTAGTATTTCTTAACCACTAGGAACAAATATGTAATACTGTATGCTAAAATGTATAAAATAATTCCCGACTCTTGAACGACCTGATGAGCACGGCTGACAGGACCAGGGCCGGGTGTATAAATGATTCCTGACCAAGCGAGACACACTGTCTGTTGAGCCTAGTTTACACCTGACGAGTATTTGGCCAAGACAGTGAACTCGGCAGAGAACTTGCTCAATGTGAACGGAAAGTACCGTGCTGTGAAGAGTGATCTGCCACGTAAAATTATCAAGCGAGTGAAAAGAGACTTTTTCTATTATATCGGGTGAATATAGATACCCCCCTCCGCCAGTAGCAATGGACTCGTCGGCGTATTTGGCCTGTGTGAACAGTTGTTTACTGGCGAGTGCCGAGTGCGTGTTAAAAAAAGTTGCGTGTTTTGATGTTGTTCAGAGTTTTGCAACCTGAAAATGGCAACAAAATGCGACTGTGCACTTGTTCAGAAGTACAAAGCCCATTAGTGTCAATGGAACTTCAAGTTACAATTATATAAAAACAAGGGAATTCGTGACGATGCTTATAACAGCACTGCCATCGCTAAACTTATAGATTTTTTTGGTCGTCGAAAAAGTAAAAAACATGATAAACTTGCGGTGTACGCATGCCTAAGAAGTGAAGATAATCCAGGGTTCAGACATCCGATACTGGGAGGNAACATGATAAACTTGCGGTGTACGCATGCCTAAGAAGTGAAGATAATCCAGGGTTCAGACATCCGATACTGGGAGGGACAATGTTTACGAATCCAATTTAATATGGCTGAAAGAACTATATCCAGTGTACGAGGATTCTGACACAAGAGAAANGACAATGTTTACGAATCCAATTTAATATGGCTGAAAGAACTATATCCAGTGTACGAGGATTCTGACACAAGAGAAACTCTGATTAACGTAAGTAATTTATATGTTTATGTTACATGGGTATATTTACAAGTAGTGGTGTATTTTAAGCTATAAACTAAAACGAGTGAACCAACAGTTTGTATATGTGATAAGTTTTATAAAGGTAAACAAACTCCGGAGGAATATCTAAGTAATGTAATTGAGTTTACGCCCAAAACATAAAATAAAAAATATATTCAGTCAATTATCCTGTTTTTCCATGGAACAGTGCCATCATGTGTGTAATAGTGGGTGTACTTTTCACGCAATTCTCTTGTTTTCCAAGCAGTATGATTTGAGCTGGTGTTGTTAACACAAGGCGTCATTGTCTGAACTTCTCCAAGCACACTTGACAACTATTTCTGTATTCTCATTTTCTACGTCTACACTGCTGCTTTCTAAATAAGAATTACCTCTTTTTATTCATAACTAGTCATGAAAATCACGTGCCGTACGAATTATTTAATCAGTTTTCTCCACCCTTGATGATATAGGCTTCTGGAATATTAGGAATAGACTTTACTAACATATAAAAAGCATTTTTAACTGTGCGGTGTACTCGCTATAGTCGATAATTAACTATTTTTCGTCATGTGTCAACAATATGTAAGAATAAGGTTTCATTAAATAGTTTTTTTTTAGAGGGAAAGCTTCATCTCTAACAAAAGAACCCACCGTTTGGCAACATATTGTTTTCGAGTTGTTGATATATTGACGAATTTCTAAAAACTCCGCCATCTGAGTTTCTTCCCTTTGCGCCTACGTTCGTGTAACTAAAACAGTAATCGTAATTGACAACTGCCAACAAAACTATGCTATTACTTCCTTGTAGTTGCAAGTCATTTCCACAATGAGAGGGAGGGGGGTGGAGTTTGACTCATGATATGTTTCCCATCGATGGAACTATAGCACCCAAGAAAATGTCATTTGGTATTGAAGCAACTTCCTATAGCGGCCCGTTCTTCATAATTTGCTGGTACCGGAAATACAATTTAAACAAAGACGGATATTCATAATGTACGTGGAAATGATATTAAAACAGGCATGTTTTCTTAATGTGCAAAATAATTCAACAACTTCTAACTTAATTCTTTATTTATATTAATTAATATTTATTTATTTTTACGAGCTACAGGCAGGATTTCCCAACGTAACAGAGAATTACGACATCCCACTACCAAATGTGCGTGCCACGTCAGTTGAAATACCAAGTTGTAGTAAATAAACACAGCCCCTACCTAAAAAAGAAAGCAAAAGCAATAAAAGCTGTAGTTCGGGCTGTAGCCGACTTGAAATTGTTGCAAAAGCCCATAAATTATGGGGCCGAAGAGGACGAGTTTGACGTTTTTGGCACAAGTGTTGCGATGCAACTCAAGAAATTCTCAAACGAAATAACTTTGATTGCTAAAGGCCGTTTTCAAAATGTATTGACCAAATTGGGCGTTCAAAAACTGAGAATGAAAAATCGCTCTGCGATGATTTATACCTACATTCCTTCCAAATCACAGTCATTTCTTTCGTCGGGAGTTACTTACTCATTTCAGCGATACACATCATATCGGACATTTAGACAGTTCAAAGGGGCCAACTATTGATGTCCCTCAACAATGATGCGACTCATGCCGATGACTTGTTACATACCGCAGTAATGAAAACCCATTCTTCTACCGGCAACAGTCATCAGCGACATTATTTTGCCTTTAACGTTCTTTTCAAATTATGTGTTTTTATATCAAAACTTAAGTGACAATAAAAATTACTCGAGAAACTCGTTTTATCTTGCCTTTATGTACTGTAATTCTTCAGACAATACTACATGACATCGAAAACTACAGGAAGAAATGCTGATTTGGTAGCTTTAAGCACTCGAAAAAGATGTTGCAGAGTTCGAAAATGATTCCCCGTAGCTAAAAATGACATGAACACTTGTAAGTTAATTCTAGCTCGAACGGCTTCTCTCATATCTGTGTCTGACCGTTGAATTGTATCAGTTATGTTTTGCAGTAACAATTCAAATTGTTTGCAGTTCATCCTCATGAACATACTGTATTCTTTGAAATATTCACTTTCCAGTTTTCAAATGACTTTAGCTGACGCTCCAGGAGTACACATTCTTATTATCCATTTCTTTCTGTGGTTCATATCCGCCTGATTTTATTCCGCAATTCATACTCCAGAAGTTTTGTGAGTGTAGGAATAATACGGTTGGCGTAATACTTGAACATTTCCTTCGTTCTCTTCCTTTTTACACGAAGACTGTCCAATTTTGAAGAAGCTATTTTCTGCTAGCTTGTACACCACTAAGTTTCTCAGTTTATATCCTTTTGTTGGACGTGGTTTTCCGGGGAGCATTGTTTTTTATGACAATACAGCGTTGGTCATATTATGCCTAATCGACTTTGCCAGGTTCCCTCTCAGCCATTGGCCATTCCATTGCTAATCTTAGTTCACCATCAGTTTCATGCACCTAAGAAACGTCTGCATAGAACGTGTACAAAAATGGGATGTTCATAATGAAGGTTCTAGTCTTATGGTTGAATCAATTACACACGACTAGAAATTAACTTGAGTTTAGTGAAGTAGTGATTTGTTAGCAATCAACTAATTTAGGCGTATGTTTTAACTCAGTAAAAAGAAATAAAAAAGTAAATTTTCCTTAGAAATCAGATATTCGAATAACTGCAATAGATTTCTTCTTATAAGCAGTTCACGGTAAACTGAGTACTTTTGAAAGCCCTCTTTTGCCTTTTGTAAGATTAACACTGCCATTAGTTTTATCACTTTATTCATGCGCCGGTTAAGTGAAACTGTAAAATTATTAGCAAAGTAAATATTTCACAAGTTTGCTAATTCTTACATTTATATACATCAAAAAAGGAAAAGTAAAATAAATAATCTCAGTATTCAAAATTATTTATCCGTCACTTATAATTGAACGTTAAGACGTGAAACTACTTTCCGCTCGTCGTTACCAACTTAACTGGGTGCATACCGGTCTTGAGTGCTCATTTAAATACCTACAAGAAAGGGCCGCGGCATTATTTAAAGGTTGTTTTCAGAAATACTCAATTAACAGTGAAGATCCTATAATCTTCTTTTATCCTGCAATTATATTGGCCGAATGCCTTACTTACACGACACGAAATAAAATATCACCATTTCGTACTCAT
>NQII01001693.1:240424-281916 GCA_002778355.1 Clitarchus hookeri
CAATACTTCCATACCTTGGTAATGTCAGGATGGGAATTGAATTGGCATTCTATTTGGACCCATGCCTCCTTTTTGGCCGTCAGGTTACTGTAATCAGTTTTCTTATTTTCAATAACATTCGCATACGTACGAACGAGCCCAAATAAAATGCTTCGTTCATTAATTGAAAAACGCTCATACTTTCCATCAGATGCCATTTTTCAGATAAATAAATATATCATTACCGTAGAATATATAACAACATTAAAGTACTATTGCACTTCTTCCTATTGGCTGTTAACTATGACGTTTCCGTGACGTCACTAACATTCGTGTATCTTCGGTACACGATCGGCCTTACTCGCGATAAGTACGGAACGAGCATTGACTTCGGTAAGAAAAGAAGCGTCCAAGACTTTTGCGTCTCTGCACGATACTTTAAGAAAAGTAATGCTGCCTTACTTCTGGAAGTAAGGCTTGTGGACCAAGAAAAGTAAGATCTCTGCATACGGCCCAAAATGTATAAAATAATAAACAGTTTATTTCCTTAAGTGAAGTGTACGCCAAGCTCGATTTCTTTAATTAAAGTCAGCCCAGGTTGTTTCACGCAAGTACTACTCTGAGGTCAGTGACCGAGTTTTCATTTACACAAGGCTTTAAAGGATAAAAAATAACATCCGTACCGCACGTATTCAGTCATGTTCTATTTATCTTTGCCAAGGGTAAAAGTTGCGTTTCCGAAGTTTGTGCTTTGAAAAATTACGTTGTGCGATATTTCATGAAGATGTGACGCAGCCTGAGGAGATGCAATAAATATTTCATGCGCATGACATGTATTCAAATCTACGACCGCTGACGGACACTCGACAGGCTACTAGGCTTGTACACGCTACTGTTTCGCTACTCATGCATGTCATGTGCTCGAACACATACAAGCCACGTGTTAAGCGAGATCAAGCAGCCCCTTTCTTCATGTTCGCAAGCAGCAAAAAAAAAAAAAGCGTGTTGCAATAATTCATCGAGATATACAAGGCCCCAATTCAAAAGGAAGATAAATATATTTTCAGAATGGTGTGGAAAAAAATCAAATACATGCTTCCAAAACAGTTTTCTCATTTGAGAACTTTTCATTTAAGATATATTGTAGTTCTGTTTCATTTTTCATGTTATGGTAACACTGTGCGAGGTTTATTTGGTGCTGCGAAAACTCTAAATTGCACTATTACTTCCCCGAAAAACTATATAATATTTACGGAATATTTTATTTGGAGTATTTTGCAAGCAATTTAGCAGTAGAAAAATGAAAAACAATATTGTGATAATTTTTTTTTTAATGCAGCTGTACTTGATACCATAGACTAATGTCGCTGTGTTTATCAAGCAAAGACATTGCCACATGTGCAATTAAGAAATCAGATAAGTAAAATTGAGGCTGGGCGTGAAAATAAAGATATCAGAATGTATGCGGTTGAGCTACATTTGTAAGTAGATAGGGCTTAACATCTCGTCGACAGCGAAGTCATTAGAGCAAGTTGCTCAGAGAGGTAGGAGCAGGGAAGGAATCGCCCATGGCTTGTCGTAAGGGACCATCACAGTATTCGCCTGGAGAGATTTCGGAAAACCATGGAAGGCCGAAATCAGGATTTCTGGACTGGGATTCGAACCCAAGTCCTCTCGAATGCGAGTCCGATAGTTAACCACTGCGCCACCTCACGCGGTAGCTACGTTAGGATTACACAAAATCATTGTATAGTCTGTTTGTGGTTTCTTCACACTTTTTGAATCATGCCTTTGAAAAATCACATCTTGTATGATGTGCTTGGTTGTTTCATATATATATATATATATATATATATATATATATATCACGTATCACAATAGTTTTATACTTCTGTTAACATAACAATACCTTATTTTTTGGTTTAATTGAAATTTTGCTAATATTTTATCTATAGATTATAATATTTTACGTATAATTTATATGAATTAAACAGGGAGAAAATAGGGGTGTTAGTAATGTCTAGCAAAAACCAGTTCTTATGCAAAATATTGTCTAAGTGAGTGTGCACAAATGCGGTACGTCGTCCCTTCGGTGTAATTTTGTAAAAAAAAAGATGGTGAAAACTGAATGTAAAATATTTCAAGTAATTTATTAAATAATGTTTGTAATATTATTAAATATAATATTTTTTCTTTATATACATATATATTCCAAGGTTTCAAATGGGGATCACGGAAGGTCACAGACAATTTCAAGGACACACACCCAACATGGCCGTCACCCGAGTTCAATGACTTGTCACTCCAGCTCGGCTAGTCGTCTAGATGAGCCTGTTCCCGAAACATCATTTCAGCACTACTGATCCTTCATGGAATGACCATTTAAGAGGTACCTTACGACAAATGCCTTAATAAAGTTCGTATTAATTAAATTGATTTTGTAATGCAGAATTAAATCTAAAGACCAGTTGTAGACGTAGACGATGAAAATAGCGGCTATATTGATATATTAGGTCCGCAGTTTGAATACTGACCTAAATTTTGTTTCGGAACCTTTCAATGATCATTGTGTGTGAGTTGAGAGATTGGGACGGCTCTTAACGAGGTCTTGAGAGCCAATGAGGTTGAAATGAAGTGAGAATGGAGCAGTACCGGAGTGCAAGGGTGAGGGAAACGAGAGATCTCCGAGAAAAACCGCCGACCAGTGGCATCGGCCGGCACGATTCCCTCTCGCAAAATATTGTGTGTGAATTTTGGACTGTGCACGAACTCATATTCAATGATAAAGCTTTATGTAAGGCCCAAATTCGAAACTCGAAACCACAGAAAAATAATTTTCCTTCGTACTTCCACAGAATCCGACAGTCTGTTTGAGGGATGGGAGTATATGTAGAAATATGCATAAGTGTTGGTAAATACAAATAAACCTGCTTAAAAGTAAATTAAATTTTTAAAAGGAGCAAATGGTGCCCTTGAGTCACAACAAGAAGACATAGAGGGAACAAATAAAAATAAAAGTAGTGAAGCTCAAATTTTCGAAAAATGTTGACCCAACCAAATTAAATATGTAATTTAAAAAGGGAATTCCATTTCGCAGAGCGTGTAGTCCCTTTTTAACATGAACTACATTACGGCTCCCCCTGGTCGATTATGGACGTCACCGAAATGAAGTTAAGACCGCTATTGGTGAAACTCTTCGGCATATTTTTCGAAGTCTCACGATCAGTCATGTGCAGAAAATCCGAGGACTACCGAACACTCCTGAGTCGATCCGAGAGAAACGACAGGCTCATATTGCCCAAAATTAAAAATACATAGCACTTGAATACAATTGTATGTACTACTCTTGTTTCAATAGCATGTACGTTAATAAATTCATTGTTTACTGTATTATAAAATGATTTGCGTACATTTTACGAGAATGCTTCCTTTAGTGTATTTATCGAATTTCAAGGCATGCAAAACGTACCAAAAAATCCCTTATGGTTTTGAAATTTTCTCATAATAACAGCATTTACTGCGGTATGTAAATGGGAACCCCTGCACCCCCATTTTAGCCTACTTTTCGTAGGAAAGAAAGGCTTACGAAATCGTTTTCCTGTCTGTGTATGTGTGTGTGAGTCTGTGCGTGTTTATTCCCTCCCACCCCCACCAACACGGTTCAACATTTGAGCGCGAAAACAGAATTTTATCAAACTCAGTACACATATAGTACTACGCAAGGCCATCCAACTTTCATAGTTTTCGACCACGCCAGGCCCTTACTTTAAAAATGGCGGCCATTTTAATATTTAGGGTGATATGTCATATCTTGGGAAACATTCAACCGATTTAAGCCAAATCTTGTATACTGACAGCGCAAGGTGTAAGCATTTAATTCAGAGGTGAATATTGTTGCTGATCAGCCATTTTGTAAAATACGTCACATAAAAAAATTAAGTTTTTACGTTATATTTCGAAAACTACTCAACCAATTTTCGTCAAATTCGGCACGTAAGTAATACTATAATATAACGGGTAAATATAAGTAATTAACATTTATTAGGCACTTATTTTCAAAATAGCGGCCATATAAATATTTTATGTTTATTAAGTGTAACTACCATACCGTTTGACCAATTTCAACCAAATTTTGTACGCTGACAGTATCTATTATAAGTATCATATAAGATAAACAACAACCACTTTTGTCCTCCATTTTGTAAGAGTGTGCCACACGAATAAATATATATTTTTTGTTATATCTAGGGAAACAATTGACCAATGCCTACCAAATATGGCAAAGAAATGGTAATGCGTTAGGTAATGTTAACTGACATTTTGTAGGTACGTCAGGCACTTATTTTCAAAATAGAGGTCATACAGCAATTTTAGTTTTATATTTTATATCGTCGAAACCTTGTAATTAATTCCAATGAAACTTTCTATGATATATATATATATATATATATATATTACAACCATCAAATGTGTCCACACAAAATCTTTTGTGTCCGCCCTTTTGTAAAATATTATCACATGGAAAATTAAAATAATACAATATCTCCGAAAAAACAACCGATTTATACCAAATTTGGTAAACAAGTAGCACTATGGCAGGCCATGAAAATAGATAAACTTTGAGAGGGTCAGACACTCATATTTTAAAAATGACGGCCATATAAAAATTTTAGCTCAAATACTTTATCTACGAATGTGCAAAAAAAGTCAACTTAAATTTGTATGCTGACAGTATCAGTTACATCCATAAAAGTATTCTATGCAAAGTCTCGTTTCTCCGCCATTTTGAAAGATAGCCCCACATGAAATAATACAGCTTTTTTGTCGTATCTCGGAAAACAATCAGCTGATTTCTTTAAAATTTGATCAAGAAGTTTTACTCTAGTAGGCCATATTAATTTATGTTTTAAGTGTGTAAGTCTCTTATTTTCTGAATGGTGCCTATACAAACATTTGAGCTTAGTGAGCTTTATTTACGAAACTATGTAACATATTTAACTTTAACTTTGTATACTGTACCAATGACAATCATGGGACGTGCTAATACATAAACGTTTTGTTTTCCATTTATGAAGGTCGTCACATGAACAATGGACGTTTTATGCCATATCTTGAGGATCAATAAACCGATTCAAACCAAAGTTTCACGCAAGTATTGCTACAGTAGGATATGTAAATTAACACGTGTTATGTGTGGCACGTATGTTTTAATAGGGTTTATATAAATAATTGAGAATAATTTGCTACATCTATAAAACGTTTCAACAAAATTCTTCCAAATTTTCTATGCAAACAGTATTAATTTAAAGCATCAGTTATACATACAGTGAGTCTCTTTTGCGGGATGTTTTGCCAAGTAGTGTGTGCCAGGTGAGTAAAATAAACATTTTGCCACATTTCCGGAAAATTCAACTAATTTCCACAATATTTTGCACATCTACAAAAGGCCATGTAAAATAACATGATTTAAATGGGGCCAGACATTGATTTTTATAATGGCGGCCATATTAATATTTTTATATATTTGGCATATCTGTTTAAGAATTAAACCAAATTCAAACAAAGTTTTTATGCTGACAGTATATATTAGACGCATAGTATAAAGAACATTTTTTTTGGCAGTTAAGATAGAACCGATTTAGACAATAAGGTTTCATGCCTTATCTCGAATACCCATGAACCTATTTCCACCGATTTTTTTCACCCGAGTAGCGTTATGGTAGGCCATGTAAAAGTATGTGTTTTAGTAGCTAAGACACTTATTTTCAAAATGATGGCCGTGTTAATTTTTTAGGTTAGTGAACCCTACCATTCAAAACAAGACTGATTACATCCGAAGTTGTTGCTCCAAATCCTACCTCCGTGATGCAGTTGATTGCACGCTAGCTTAATTCTACCAATTTTTCTGAATTTGAATCCCTGATAAGTCATTCGTGTATCTTAATTGTCTTGGCACTGTTTAACATGTTTCTGGTTTCATCTCTAATGACGTTGCTGTCAAGGAGACGTCAACGCCTACCTGGCATCTAAGATTTTAAGAACTTCACTAATATTTATTTGCACCCATCTAGAGGAACGTAGGCATATTAGTTATCAGTATTTTCTTGTTTTAAATTATGGGGCTTATTGTCAGTGATAATACGCTCGTGTCTTCGTGAAAAGAAACGAAATCTTGACATAAGATATTCCATCTGCAGTAGTGTTCGATCATTTTCTCATTTTTCTTATAATGGTACATGTGCATCGCTATTATTCAGACTAAACGGTTAGTTACTGTACTCAATCTTGATATGTTTGGATTTTAAGAGTAGCGAACCCATTCATAATTTCCATTTCATCTTGCGCATTTCACGTAATAACGTATATATAAGTTATGAAATATCGACAAATTAAAAAATGTCCATCCCCCGGGGAAATAATAATCAATAAACACAGAGTGGAAGTAAATATTATTTTTATTCTGCTCACAAGCGCTAATTAAACAGCCCCAAACATTTTAGGGCGTGTTCGTGTGTGAACAAGCGACGATATACACCTTGTGCAAGTTCTACGCATGGTGAGGTAATGGGAAAGTGGTGGTCATAAGGAGCATGTCATATTGTAATGTCAGTCAAATTGTTTAGGAAATACTGGGACACAAAAATTGACCACCCTTAAAAACTAAAAATTTACGAATATCTGTGGTCTGATAAAACTTCCCCTTAAAAGATGCCTCGGTGCTTAATTGCACCTTTGGAAACAGCGAGAGATCAAATGTAGGAAGCGGCATAACATCCCCCCTCACATTAAAATAATTATAATGTGTCCTCCTAGGGTTTCGGAAGGGTTGAGGGGCGGCTTTGCGCGAGGGTGAGGGGTTGAAAAAAAAATCGGCGTTCCACGAAAGTTCTTAAGGGTAAGATGAGAATAGGTACTGAAAGTAGCGATTTTTTGCAGCGCAATATTCGGTACCCAAGCAACAAGAAGGGGAAAAGTAGGGAAAATAAGCGTAATGGAGGAAAAATTTACGCATCACTCGAAAATATATGGGGAAGAACCCCACGAAAGAAGTTTCGACTAGCAGGGAACAAAAATTGAAAACATTAAAAATGGTAATAGGTGCCCGCTGCCTTGACGGCTTAAAGCTATTGGGCCTCTGAGTGTGACTACCAAGTGTCTTTGTCATAGCTCAAACAATTTAGGTGATTTGAAACTTGACCTCTCGCCCTCCTTAAAATTATACAGTTAAGTTGATGTTGTCAGTACACTGTGATACGATGAGAAGTGATGGGTTTAAAGAGCATGTCAACTTAGAATTCCGTAGGTGAAACCGTTTTACAAGTATTTTAAATCGAAAATCGCCACCCTTAAAAATATGAAATGTTCATGAACCCCTAAGCTGGGTGAAACTACCACTTAAAAGACATCCCATAGCCAAATTGCAAGTTTATAGCACGGACGACGCAGAAACAGTGCGCGAACACTAATCGGAAGCGGGAAAACGTACCCCTTGCGTCAAACGATCTCTTACTACGTGGTGTGGGAGACGGGAGGGGAAGGATGGAAAGAGAACGGATGGGAATAAGTACTGAGGGGGNTTTGTTTATTAATTTATACAACGTGTAACTAAAAATCGCCGACAAACTCTGAGAGGTGATTCTAGACGAAGATATAATACGAAAATGTATGTACCATTTCCCCCTTAAGTGATTGTTAGGGAAGCTATGCACCCCCAAAAAATATAATTTTTGAAACGATTTTGGTTACAAATATCATGAACGTCTTGCTATTAAGAAACAAATCGCTGACTAGTATTTTGTAGAACGGAAATATTACACCTTTGAAAATATGGTTGGTAATATCATCCCCCTTCATATGGAAAATATGTTTATTCTTCTGTTAAATGTAAAAGTACTTTATTTCTGGTTAAATGGAAATTTTACTTATATTCTATCTATAAATTGTAATGTTTCATTTACAATTAATATAAATAAAACCAGTGAAAAAACAGGTGTGTTGGTAATGCCTTTTAAGAAATAGTTCTTAAGCAAAATATTATTACTCTGAGTGCGGACGAATGCATTGTGCAGTCTCTTTGGTGTAATTTTCTATAATTGGTTAAGTTTTATTTATACGAGGCGGGGGAATATCATGGCTGTAGAAATTGAGCAGGGCTTCAGAAAAGTTGGAAGTAACCGAGAATAGTATAGTATAGTAACCGCATAGTAAGTAACCATCCCAGCATTCGCATGGAGTGACTTCGGAAAACCATGAAAACCGAAATCAGGATGGCCGGATCAGTGTTGACAATAAGTTTGCAGATGCAATACCACAGACCTCCCAAAATTATACTACTTTCAAAGGTATTAGTAAAATATTATACTACGGCGAAAACATTTTGCATTAAACACCATAGTTACAATAGTTTTACAATTTTATCCACATATGAACACTTTACATACTTTCAGGATTTAAAATCAGAGCTTAACTATATTCCTCTGAAGATCCCGATGTTACGAATGACAATAACGAATTTATGATGGTCAAAATGAAGGTTAATTGATAGCTCTTCCTTTATAGGTCTCTTACCTTTTCTATAGAGCCGATTGCGGCACACAAATGAGTGGCAAAAGTCAGGGATATGTAATTCATCTGAAATCCGAACATTCTTTGGCTACTCTGGCCACGAAACAACAAAGATAATTAATTCCGCTTTGCTTTCCGTTTCAATGATAACATTTCAAGTTTTCAGTGTCACCACTCGTCAGTCTGTTGGCATGATTGTCCACAAATTTCATCTCTGTTGGTGTAATGAAATTATTGCACTACGTACTACAATGACTGACATTATACCACAAATAGGATAATTATACTATCCGACAGCCGGAAAGAGGATCAAACCCAGGTACTCCCAAATGCGAATCCGATGGTTTATCACTGCGCCTCCTAGCTCAGTTGCTAGAGTTGATTGACAATTGATTGAGCAGTTTTAAAATCTACCTTTGGCAACAAAACCTCTGTCCCTCAGTGCATATACAGTAGCCTATTTTAACGTATACGCTCATTGGATTAAGCCAGTCGGCAGCAACGTAGGAAAAGGAACTTCTTTGACATAACTACATATTAAAAGTTAGTTGGGCAAGCAGAAAATCTACGGACTCGTCTCGCTAAGACTAATTTGTCTCAATTATTCGATTACATAAATTTTATTTCACATCGTTGTTTTAATTTCTTTGCGGTAAGAGATATTTTACAGTAATATCAAGAAAACTTGTCACAGAGCAGTAAACATCACATTGTAAATGCTTAAATTCATAGTCATAGGCAATTAATCATGCCGAGAGACCATTAACTAAATTCAGCAGCCATATTGATGAACCTTACGCACTATGACATAAATATTCAGATAAAATAAAAATATATCTTCCTTTATACACAGAAAAAAAAGCTGCAGAGCAGTGACAGTAGAACAGTTCTGTAATCTGGTTTCATGTAGAGCAACCAAACTTCGGTACTGACAACAGAATGCCCTGTTTGTTTATTACAGTTATGTTTGTTGAGGGAACTATTCAAATATTTCTGAAATTTTTTTGTTGAAGGAACTATATGTACTGTAAGAGGAACATATGTTTTTGCTGTTAGGGACTATATTTATCGTTGCAGGTACAATCACAGACAAAATCACAAAATACAGTTCTGTTGCAATTACTATCTACTACTTAAACAATACTTTGATGATATCAGCAACTAATGTGTTTTCTGTCCTTATATTAACAGTCTATATTGGTTATGGGTGCAGAAGTTTGGTTCCTACAGCCACATATTATTCTCAAGGTTGGTTCACTGTCAATTAACGTGTACGTATGCATAGAACGTTTACAATAATGTGTGGCTCGTAGTGAACGTACTCGTCCTATGTCCATCCATTCACACACGACTAGAAATTAGATTTATTTTAGTGAAGTAGCGATTTAATAGCCAATAACATTTCATTTTATTTCATTTTATTACCATACTTATTATGTCAGTATCTACTGCACAGGATTTGTCAATAATATAACACAACACGTGGTTTAGGCGGTTTTTTAAGCGCATTAAATAAACTACGTCTTCGTTTAGAAGTAAGATATTTGATTAAATGCAATAAACTACTTCTTATTCTTCGTTTTTCCTCCAGTTCTATTGGTTGAAGGTTTTACGTACACGCTACTACATAAAACATAAAAATTGCCATTTCCTATACATGTCTACACGTCGAGGATATTCCTACACGGCACATACGCGATGACCATTACACCGTTTCAACACCCCCTTTCATTCTCATACGTACATTTTCACTACGTACAGGTTTTTAATCGTAAAATGACCCTTAGTGTCGAATAATCTAGAACTGTGGGTAGGCTGGGAGTATTCAAGAAAGGAAGGGGCTCATGATAAACGACGTGTCATAGTCGTGGGTGAGAACCAATTTCTAAACCTTGAAAACTGGAGAGCCTATCGTGTTGCAGTTCCAAAATATAAGGAACATTTTACTCACCTTTGTTAAACAAACGCACCTTATTTTTTACTTTCTAAATATGTATTTAATCAAGATGGCAGTCTTTAAATAAATCAATGGCTGGGACATGAAATACGACATCATAATGGATACCATGATATGTGAGATCAGTTAGTTAAATATATTGTAACATAACTTTTCAATCGTAGAGGTATTTTTGAATTATAGGTAATGTAGTGGAGAAAATATCTCGTTGCTATCGACTTGAGCATAGTTTGCTTGATTTGAAATGGCCGTGTGCATAGACTGCGAGGAGCGTGGCGTGGATGGGCGGACGGGTCGAGGACTGAATCACGAGAAGCGAGGCGGTTGTCATTAATCTCGCGCCGGGGCTGGCTAGTTATGGTGCGGGGTCTGCGAGGCGGACTGCCGTCAGTCGGCTACCTCCCCGGGGCGCGAGCGGCCATCGCCAAAACCGGCACGGCACCGCTTCCCCGTCCGCCCGGTCCAACTGAGAGACTCGCAGCTTCTTCTGGGTTGTTGCCCTCCTATACCGTGCGTGTGCGTGTTGCGGTGTCTTCAATCCACACGTTAGGCCGGGATTACGATGCCTTCACGTTACACGCAACGTGCATCACACTACACTTTCCCGTGTACGTAAAACGTGGGTTTTTTGGGTAGTATATTATGATGCTTCACGTACTGAATGACAATGTCGGGGAAACGTTTTGTTGCTTTTCAGATTGAAAACTATCAAAATTCTCGTTATACAGGCGTATTTGTGTTTTAATATTGACGTGGAAAGAACAGGTTGCGGAAGTAAGGCATTCGTGATTTATACACCTTTAAGAACAACTAGGGCATCGTCATAACCTCAAAAAACTAAATGTATCTGGGAGATGTAGACACGTTTTTCGTGTGCATGGAATAAATCGTATGTAATAAACTTTGTTCTGCAGAGAAAGTGTGAGATAGTGTTTAATCAAATAAGTCTACTAAAAATTTCGAACATAATGATAAATATTCTGTATTTCATGCATACATTTTTACACTTCTGAGAAACATAAATTAATAAACTTCAACAACGTAAAGATTCCAAAATTTTTACGGAATAAAAATAAATAATTTTAGCCTAACTCCTATTACAATTTCGTCCTCATATCTGGGAAAAAAGTTATATATGCGGTACTTGAATTAAAAACGTGAGCAGACTATATCACGAAAATGAAAACAAACCAATGAAAAACAAAAATAACACAACAGCGTCACTATTGTGATTGGCCAGCGAGATCACGTGGCGCAGAGTCATGTATCACGTATCACGCAAATGTTAGACGTCGACAAGCTTTTCCATTACGTGAACGTTAAGTGACATTACCGTAATAGGTCTCCTTGGAACACATTAGTCAAGGTGTAGCTGCCTCACGTGAACGTGTTGCTCGTTACATATTACGTGAAACGTGAAATCATCGTAATCCCGGCCTTATACCCAGAGCGATTTGCAACCCACGCTTCNTTTTTCCATCTTTTCTGAAAACATTTCAGGCGAACACCGAGGTGGTTCCTTCCCCGTTCTTGACTCTCCGTGCCTTTGGTTCCATGGGGGCCGTGGTGGTGTAGTGGTTAGAATACTTGTCCCCTCCCCCCACCAAAGTGAACCGGGTTCGACTTCCGGCGGGGTTGCTTCTGGATCTTCGCATTTGTGAATAGTGCTGGACGATGCCGCTGGTCGGCGGGTTTTCTCGGGGATCTCTCGTATCCCCTGACCCTTCATTCCGGCGCTGCTCCATACTCACCTCGCTTCATCCCCATCGGCTCTGAAGACCTCGCTGTTAANGCTCCATACTCACCTCGCTTCATCCCCATCGGCTCTGAAGACCTCGCTGTTAAGAGTCACCCAAATCTCTTCGCTCATTCACCGGTTACGTCTTTAATGGCCACGCTGTTGACGCTCCTGGATGACTGAAAACACACGGTTACTTCAGGTATTAGATATGTAATCGCCTGAAATTATTTGCAGCTACATACATAACCTATTTAAATGACTGCTAATGAATCACTGTATTTGGCTGCATTGACGCACAAATCTCAAAAATCATACGTGTGATCCAAGAACATCAAGTTAACTTGAACTTTCGTTTGAGCAATTTCAGGCTATTATCCCCTGATTAAATTATAACTTGTAATGGCAATCAGCACCTTTTTCTTTTCATTTACGCATGGTTTCCCGCAGTCTAACATATCTGCCAAGTTAACGCACCCCAGAACCTTTTCTTGGCTGAATGCAATGAACTATGTCTATGCCCAACCAATATATATCCAGTGATGTCTAAAAACAACCGTTAGAGTGACCACTCTTAGAACTGAAGTTGTATACATGAAATAAGTGAGTATTAACTAATAATGAGTGATACCAACCTGTAGATATTTTAGAGCAGCATTTTCATACACGCACTCTTTTGGCTAACTTCACTGTTGACATGTGAGCCAAATGANGCATTTTCATACACGCACTCTTTTGGCTAACTTCACTGTTGACATGTGAGCCAAATGAATCCGTGAGATAAGACGGTAAGACGCCTCTAGCATCTTTTGCAGCTGGTTCCAGGAACCGGTATCGACCAAGAGGTTTTTTTTTCTGACTGGTAAGCGAAGACATGCAACTTTAAAATTATGTATTTTAGTAAACACGTCAGAATGCATACATGGCAAGATGAAAAATTACTTCAGTTATAGAAAAGGCGGGGGATCTGAAACGACCGTTATGAGAATAAACAAGAAATACCCGCCAGTGCGTAGTTGGCGATATCAGGTGTACAGTCGTGATATTCGCTCGCAAATAAGCAAATGCCATCGTAATATGAATGCCTGTATTTCTTCGCCAGTACAAAGAAATTTGTTTAAATAATTTCGCAACAGCTTGTATTATATACTCGTCTGCTTTGTTTTACTCCGAGGGGGCGACGAAGAGAAAATTGAGGTCCGCTCATCTATCCGATGTTACTGATGGTTATGTCACGCGAATAAAAGGACGGGGACGCGATTTTAATATAACTTTAAGAGGTATAAGTAGACACAACAGAGATGTGTTAAGTATACTGAAATAAAAAAAGAATTTACCAGTGTGCTTATTTTCTTCTGCTCATTTTACATTGAACTCGAATATTTCGTCGTTCTTGACTGTTTTGCTAACTGGTTCACTACAAGGTTTCTTGAAATTAAACCAAAATACATGCAAATGTATTCACATTCTGTTATCACAGGCTTTGGAACTAAAACCCTTCAGAACTTAAACTAAAGAATTGCCCCATAATAAGGTAAGAAAAACGTTGAGCAGTTCCAAAGAAGCAAAAGTGTACGAATAGTTCACAGACTCTAGGGGGAGGGGGAGAATAGCTTGCACGGTAAAACTGCATAGTTCATTGTGTTTAATTATGTAATATTCTTTAAGTTATGCATACGGGACTAAAATGTGGACATGTATACACAGGCTAGAGAAAAAAGTTTGTCCATTTGTTCCCGTGTACTGAATCCTAAAAAAGTTAAACACAGACAAAACGGCACTTTGTTAACCTAAGCACTATTATAACAACTAGATGATATAACAATATTCCATCAAAAATAGCTGAAGTGAAACTTACAATTATTCGTTCAGCCACATTATTAATTTTCGTGTATCTGCTGCAGATGGGTAAAAATATCTGTTAAGTTGAGTTGAGAGTTGAGAGATTTGGGCAGCTCTTAACNCAGGCTAGAGAAAAAAGTTTGTCCATTTGTTCCCGTGTACTGAATCCTAAAAAAGTTAAACACAGACAAAACGGCGCTTTGTTAACCTAAGCACTATTATAACAACTATATGATATAACAATATTCCATTAAAAATAGCTGAAGTAAAACTTACAATTATTCGTTCAGCCACATTATTAATTTTCGTGTATCTGCTGCAGATGGGTAAAAATATCTGTTAAGTTGAGTTGAGAGTTGAGAGATTTGGGCAGCTCTTAACAACGAGGTCTTGAGAGCCGACGAGGGTGGCATGAGGTGAGAATGGATCAGCGTTTGAATGCAAGGGCGGGGAAAACGGTAGATCCCCGAGTAAACCCGCCGACCAGCGGCATCGTCCAGCACGATTCCCACTTGCAAAAATCCGGGAGTGACCCGGCCGGGGATTAAACCCGGTTCGTCTTGGTAGGAGGCAAGCAGTCGAACCGCTCAGCCACCGCGGCCCCTTATCTGTTTAGTATCTGGTTCGCTAGTTGCATGTAGCCGAAGCACTCTTATACTGTCAATTTTTTTTAGCTTCGAAATAGATGGGAATCATGCAAACTATGCTCAAATCGATAACAATAAATTATTTTCTCCATTAAGTTGTCTGTAATAAAAAAATTTCTACTTACGTATATTACAAAGCCGACTTCCCGTGACGCAGTTGGTTGGTGCGCCGCCGGTCAGGGGCGCGGCAGGTTCTGGGTTCGAATCCCAGGTAAGGCGTGGGTGTTAGTTTAAGTTAGGTCATATGTTAGTTTGTATGCCGTCCCGTGATAAGCATGCAGGCATAACAATGGGGGACGTTAATAATCCCTATACAATACGATTGAAACTGATATCACATAGCATGGTAGCCGTTATGATGACGTCGTATTTCATGTCCCTGCCATCAATTTATTTAAAGCTGCCATCTTGATTTAATATATAATAGAAAGTCAAATATACCCATGGTGCGTTTGGTTATCACCGGTGAATAAAATGTTCTTCATATTTTGGAACTGCAATACGATAGGCTCTCCAGTTTCCAAGGTTCAGCAGTTGGTTCTCACCCACAGCTATGATACGTCATCACAAACCGCTCTTGTATTTTTTAATCATATACAGTATCTAAGCTTGACGGTAGAAGTGCGTGCGTGCCGAAGTTCAGTTATACTGACAAATAGCATTATCTTATACAATATGATACATTTTCCAGTTAAATGTGTTGTGTTTTAAGTTTTGAATATCTGCATGTAATATACGCAGCGCGGGTTCTTTGTGTGCCCCCTCTCCAGACTGAGACACGCGGACATCTTATGTCCAGAAACCGTTTTCTTGTGTGGAGAGAATATGCTCTTATCATTCTGGAATAAAGAATAATTAGTGAACCGTCATATGCGGTCGATGGTCTNTCTAAGCTTGACGGTAGAAGTGCGTGCGTGCCGAAGTTCAGTTATACTGACAAATAGCATTATCTTATACAATATAATACATTTTCCAGTTAAATGTGTTGTGTTTTAAGTTTTGAATATCTGCATGTAATATACGCAGCGCGGGTTCTTTGTGTGCCCCCTCTCCAGACTGAGACACGCGGACATCTTAGGTCCAGAAACCGTTTTGTTGTGTGGAGAGAATATGCTCTTATCATTCTGGAATAAAGAATAATTAGTGAACCGTCATATGCGGTCGATGGTCTNTTGTGTGGAGAGAATATGCTCTTATCATTCTGGAATAAAGAATAATTAGTGAACCGTCATATGCGGTCGATGGTCTGCACAAACTTACTTATTTGTGAGATGCCGATAAGAAAGCAAGTGCGCATGTGTTCTGCTGTTTATAAAACCTGCGAGTGCTTTACTCTTCATATTAATGGGTATGTATAATATGTCGGGGCTGTTGGGGTTGTAAACCAAACAGAATGATGCATTTTGTTCCTGCCTGTACACAAATCATGTATAAATACGTGTTACTGTCATAAAGTTTCGAGCCTGCAGTGTTGGGATGTAACGTTAGGTGCGCTGAAGTACTGAGGTTGTTGAGCCTCGCTCGAGTAACAATAAATAACATACGTACGGGATGTTAAGAAAAGGCACCCAGTGCAATGAATAACAACACTTTTAAAGTGACATCTGAGGTACCAAATCCGACTACCTATATTATGTTTTCCTTTTCTTACACCATGTGATTTACTACTTGTATGTTATACGGCGCATTAATGCCCATTTCGGAAGAAAATTAAGTAAGGGGAAAACTAATAAGTACTATGATAAATGTTATTTCGACAACAGTTAACGAACTGGTATGCATTTTGGATGTGATCCTCGTTCAAATTAAGTTAAACATATAAGAATACTTCAGAATGGACTGTAACTTTCGGAAAGTGATACAAAGAAAAATAATTGAAAAAGTAATTTCAATTCCTACCCGGGGAACACTTCAAGGCATTAGAATATATATATATATATACACACATACACAAACACATACATAGCTTGCCAGTTCCTTTGTGAGAGGTTCGCAGAAGTATACCTATGACATCACATTATAATCATCATATACACTCTTTGGTCTGTGTGCTGTATGAAATGCTGTTGCGCTGGATACGAATGTCTGCTATAGGCAGAGTGTAGGTCACGTCATGAGGTAAATATAGTTATCTCCAATTAGGAATTCGTCACCGGTGGCAAGTCAGTGCAGAGGCTTTACAGTGGCTTCCAAATCTCCAAGACAGTGTCTGAGCATTTATTCCAGCGATATATCAATATATATGCGTGTGTGTGTGTGTNGGCTTCCAAATCTCCAAGACAGTGTCTGAGCATTTATTCCAGCGATATATCAATATATATGCGTGTGTGTGTGTGTGCTCGCGCGAATGTGTTTTTTAATACGAATACATTTTTGGTAATGTCTATCAAAAATATTCTTAGCATATTCTAAATAAACATGCTGAGTAGAGGAGAACATGCTACTGGCCTGCACGATGTGCAGTAATACACATATAAAATGAGTTTGTTTACTCTTGTACCCTGGCTTTGAACGAGTATATATTCCGAGTTTTTAGTAATGTAGTTCANTATAAAATGAGTTTGTTTACTCTTGTACCCTGGCTTTGAACGAGTATATATTCCGAGTTTTTAGTAATGTAGTTCATACAGTTCCAAGATTACAATTAAGTATGCTTACAAATTAGTGCAGGTCTTAATGCTATACATCAGCTGACTTGAGTTGGGAAAAGTATCTATGACCTGAATTTGGCACTGTTAACTTTAATTGTTCAAAAATGGCTGAAACCCATGCTTGTAAATATTTCTTAATGCATAATTCACCTCACCACGTTGTTCGGAGTCTGTCNCAAAAATGGCTGAAACCCATGCTTGTAAATATTTCTTAATGCATAATTCACCTCACCACGTTGTTCGGAGTCTGTCGACATGCCTTGGATCTGAAATGGGTGGATTTATGTCAAACAGGTCTAAAATGGCAATTGAGTACGCTTATAAAAAGTGTTTGGAGCGGAATGCTTTATATCTTCTTGTGTGGGTCTGGATTACTGCTTTGGATGAGAATTGGCAGTTGAATTTCCAATAGTATCTTTTATCTCTTTACGTAACGCTTTATTTACAAACTTGTCCTATAAGCACCTAAATGCGGTTGCATTTACCCCGATTTTTGCGGATCAGCATCCTCACTCACATTAAAGAATTTTATTCGGGTTAAGATGTGTGTTCTTTTAGAAGAATGCATCATTTTTGTGTGCATTTTTAGGATGGTTCAACATGAAGGAGGCAAGAAGAAATGTTAGAGAAACGTCTACGATTGTCAAGCTATTATAGTTCTAGAGGAACACTGACCCAAATTTGTTTTTTATGACATAGTCTCCTCGCTCACCTGATTTAAAATTTACCGAGCATATTTGGGATAACCTCCAACGTGCCGTTCAAAGTATAAATTCACCAGCTTGGAATTACTCAGAATATCGTGGACCGTTATTGTATAGGCACCATGTTCATTATCTACACACTACTCCAGAAAGTTGAATGTTAGATTGATTCAGGTTCTTTAATGTGCACACACTGAAGAGCCAATCAAAAAACTGGTACACCTGCCTAATATCGGGTAGGGCCCCCGCGAGCACGCAGAAGTGCCGCAATACGACGTGGCATGGACTCAACCAATGTCTGAAGGTATGCAGGAGGCAATTCACACCATGAATCCTGCAGGACAGTCCACATATCCATAGGAGTGTGAGGCGGTGGAGATCTCTTCAGAACAACACGTTGCAAGGCATCCCAGATATGCTCAACAATGTTCATATCTGGTGATTTAGGTGGCCAATGGAAGTGTCTAAAGTCAGAAGAGTGTTCCTGAAGCCACTCGGTAGCAACTATTGACGTGTGGGGTGTCGCATTGTCCTGCTGGAATTGTCCACGTCCGTCGGAATGCACAATGGACATGAAAGGGTGCAGGTTATCGGACAGGATGCTTACGTATATGTGTCAGAGTCGTATCTAGACGTATCAGGGGTCCCATTTCACGCCAACTGCACACGCCCCATACCATGACAGAGCCTCCACAAGCTTGAACAGTCCCCTGTTTACATGTAAGGTCCATGGATTCACGAGGACGTCTCCATACCCGTACACGTCCATACGCCCGATACAATTGGATATGAGACTCGTCATACCAGGCAACGTGTTTCCAGTCATCAACAGTCCAATGGCAGTGTTGGCGGGCCCAGGCGGGGCGTAAAGCTTTGTGTCGTGCTGTCAACAACGGTACACGAGTGGGCCTTCGGCTCCGAAAGCCCATACCAATGATGGTCCGTTGAATAGTTCTAACGCTGGCACTTGTTGATGCTCCAAAATTGAAATCTCCGCCAATTTGAGAAAGAGTTGCACGTCTATCATGTTTAATGATTCTCGTCAGTCGTCGTTTGTCCCGTTCGTTCACGATCTTTTTCTGGCCGCAACAATGACGAAGATTTGATGTTTTTTTCCGGATTCCCGATATTCACGGTACACTCGTGAAATGGTCGTACGCGAAAATCCAAATTTTATTGCTACCTCGGAGATGCTATGTCCCATCACTCGTGCACCGACTATAAGACCACGTTCAAACTCACTTTAATCTTGATAACCTGCCATTGTAGCAGCAGTAACCGATCTAGCAACTTTGCCAGACGCTTGTTATCTTAAAAAGGCGCTGCCGACCGCATCGCGTTACTCTTATTGGTTCCATACCTCTGTTATTTGCATACGCACCCCTATACCAGTTTTTTTGGCTCTCCAGTGTATAAATAGCTATGAATTAGTATATTTTTTCCCCTCATTTGCACACACAAACGTGTGAACCTGCCGTGAAGCATTTTCACACACAATACTTAATAGTCTTTGTTTACACTCGAAGTGATATTTTTTCTACCAAGTACCGAGATTTTACAATTTTCTATTTAGAATTTTTATTCAGTTATATGTTAATCACATACCATGAAATAGTCAGTACCTTTATACGTTTTTTAGTTTCACTCGAATTCCAAAAGTGTTACAAGAGTTTTGCCATGAGCTTTCAAATAAAGATATCAGTAATATAGGCAAGAAACTCAACACCTCAGCTGTGACAGCGACGCACGATCGTTTCTTTGAACAGTTAACGAATTAAAAGCTTTGCATGAGAATGTGAGTGGCGGCGGCTGCTCGAGTATGGAATCAATGCTGTCGTACGTGTGTCGGAGTGAGGATAACGTGACAGAAGCTCGCCAACGCACGCACGTGCGTCAGGGGCATTCTCGTGCGCGGACACATTGCGTAGTAACTTCCCGTCTTCTTTGACGGTCTGACTCTTGGGTGCGTGCGAGCGCAGGCGTAACCAAGGAGCGACAATAGGCCAAGAATATGCGGGTCCACCACGCAGTCGGCAAGGTATTTTGAGAACGTGGTCTTCTTCTTCAAGAGGCAGAAAATGTCTCCGCCCCAGACTCATAAGTTATCTATTTATACGCGCCGCTCCACCAGCGTGCGTGCTGGAGTCCGCTTCTGGAACTACCAAACTAGTTCCACTTTGCTACCCCGCCGGAAGAACACGAGGCGACTGTCATTTCCTAACTTCTCAGTTTGATAAACTACTACTGCAGCCAAGCAAGAAGCGCCTTGTTGAGTTATGGAACATTTTAGAGGAACAAAGCTTCCGTACTTGATAGCTTATTTCTTGCAGCTTAACAGCAACTTGTTTTCATAACACTGAAACATGAGTGGAAGAAATTATTCCACGTGTGAGAGAACACACATTCTTTTTCCACATATTGCGTTACATAATTCTGCACTCTTGCCATATACTTAAATTTCTAAGGTGTTTTTTTAATTCGTCTACTTTATGTTAGTAGATAAGCGATGCGGAGGATGAATTATGTATTAAATTTGAATTAAATTTACACNTAATTCGTCTACTTTATGTTAGTAGATAAGCGATGCGGAGGATGAATTATGTATTAAATTTGAATTAAATTTACATTTAGGAACGGCGCACATCCCTGTCGTATCCGTAATTTAAGCACACACCTCCTTACACAGTAAACTGGTAATCCAACCTACTGGGTAACAGACCTTGACCAAAGTATATTTACTCCAGTGAAAATGCATTAAAGAACACCTAGTAAACATCATCCAGTCCAAACGGGGTTTTTCNCCAAAGTATATTTACTCCAGTGAAAATGCATTAAAGAACACCTAGTAAACATCATCCAGTCCAAACGGGGTTTTTCAACGCAGACTGTTCGTGTGTAGAAGGTATTCTGATCGTAAGTGCAAGAGCACCACTCGCCTGCACCGGTCTGCAGCCATTAGACCAATTGTCATTACGCAGGTCGTCTGAAAAAACGACGAGTGCAGTTGACTGTGCGGTTACTGCGTGTGTATCACCGCGTGTGTTTGCAATTCCTGGAAGACGACAGTAAGCATGAATTGAACAAGTTAAGTGAATTTCAGTTAAGTTCAACGTGGCCGTATAATGGGACTCCGAAAGGGTGACTGGGCGTTCCGCAAAATTGTTACTTATTTGGGATGTGACGTGCTAGTGGCCCATCGATGGGTGACAGAGGGTTGCCACAGCCAACTTGCCACACCAGCACCACCTCGCTGCACTGATGAGCGCACGGACAGAAGGATCGTTCAGGCCGTCCTGACTGACAAAACAGCAGTCGCAAGTGAAATCACAGCCATAGCGGCCGCCCCATGTGTCTGCACGAACAAATAAACAATCGATTGTTGGAGGTAGGTTTACGTTCTAGTGTTCCTCTGGCACGTTTATCCCTAACACCTGCTCATCGTCGTGAACGCCTACAATGGTATTGGGAAAGAATGTGTTGGAGAGGCGACTGGAGAGCAGTGATGTTCAGTGATGAGAGTCGTTTCTTCCTTGGACAAAGTGATGACCGTGTTCGCATTCGTAGACGTGAGGTTGAACGGAACAATCCATCGTGTATTCGCACTCACCATACCGGGCCCACACCTGGTATTATGGCATGGAGGCCATAAGCTACACATCCAGATCGCCTCTGGTATTTATAAAGGGAGAAATGACGAACGTGTTGTACATATGTGACGTCAATCCTGCCCTCCGACCATATCTCGTCACACAATGCAGGAACCAATCTTCCAGCACGATAACGCACGTCCCCGTGTCGCTAGGACAACACAGTATGCTCTACAAGATGTGCGCATTCCACCTTGATCCGCTAGATCTCCAGATCTTAGCCCCCTCTAACATGCGTGGGACGTGGTTGGACGGTGCCCAGCACCGGCAACGACCATTGCCCACCTACGCCAAGAAATACAGAAATCGTGGAAACTGTACCCCAGATATATATATATGGGTGGCTCTTAACAACAACAACAAATTCTTGAGAGCCTTACCCCAGAGAGACATTCAGGGTTTATACGACAGGTTACATGCCATAATTGCTGCATGTAGGGCCGTTCGAGGTGGCTACACTCCTTATTAATGTGCCTGTTTTATATGTTGCGTGTATTGTTTTTGAGTATCCCACGGACTTAATATTTTGATCAATCCCACATACCACCTCCTTCTTATGCACCAACTTTTGGGCAGATACGTGTATTCCTGAGGGGTGTTTTTAAATGCATTTTCACTTTTGAATTTTTCCATGCCTCATTAAGTCACCAAGATTCNGTGTATTCCTGAGGGGTGTTTTTAAATGCATTTTCACTTTTGAATTTTTCCATGCCTCATTAAGTCACCAAGATTCCATAAATTGTTACAGTCTTCTGAGTGTTATTACTAGCTCGAAATCAATCAAGAAATTGTTTCTTCAATGCCGAACTTCTTCAGATATATTAAGCAACTGCGGAACATAAAGGTCCATGATAAAAGGTAACCCCAACGACCAATGTTGTCTTCCTTCTTCCGGCAACTCCGCAAATTATAAAACCAGGTAATAAGACCGTTGTCGACAAGTATGCATATCAGTAATTTTGTGACAAATTTTATTATTGTCACATATAGGGATGCATTGTATTTTTTACCTTCGTTTGGCNGCATATCAGTAATTTTGTGACAAATTTTATTATTGTCACATATAGGGATGCATTGTATTTTTTACCTTCGTTTGGCATCCTGCCTTAATTAGTTTATTTTACTTTAGTAACAGTTACCAACGTTATACGAAATCTATAATATCAACCCAATTGGATCATTTTCAGATTAGGTACAGCCAATTCTTTACTGATACCCTGGAACTTACGAGACAACATAAATGTCTGTCACTGTGCACTCAAGTGCCTCTCTTGTAAGTCTTAAAATGCTTTATATTTACAATATCTGATATTTTAAACCTACGAAAGTAGGCTTATACAAATCTACCGAAATATACCCATAGTCAAAACAATTTGTTGCGTCCACAAGGAAGTGTCGGATTGTAATGCTATTCGAAAGGAAGGCAAAAATCACCAAGAACAAGAAATCATTACAAATGTAGACTGGCATGAGCAATCCGTCGTGGTATGGAGTTATAGAGATCCCATGCAGCTTGAATATTCGCTCGTAGTTCCTGCAGATTTTGCGGTACATATATGGAGTCGCGATAGAACGGCGAGTATCATCCCACATGTTTTCAATTGGGGAAAGGTCTTGGCGATGCGGCTGACCATAATGGAGTGTCTATGACTTCAAGGCACGCTCTAGAGATGACAGCGGTATGAGAACGAGTGTTATCCTATCTGAATATAACACTAACGTGGACGTTCATAAATGGCAGTTCCACTGGTTGCAGGACCCCATTAACGTACCACTGGGCTGTCAAAGTACCTGCGATGAAGACCAACTGTGGGTGAGCATTGTACGGAGTCGCACCCCACACCACGACTCCAGGACATCTGGAGATGTGACAATAAGCCGTTCATCTTGAAGCTTCTCATGTTGCCTCCACATACGGATTCGTTGGTCGTTACCACCCAGATAAAAGCGGGACTCATCACTGAAGATNGTTGCCTCCACATACGGATTCGTTGGTCGTTACCACCCAGATAAAAGCGGGACTCATCACTGAAGATTACCTGCTGTCATTCTGCATGGCCCCATGACAGTCAGTCACGACACCATTGCAGTCTGTGGCGACGTTGATGTGGTGTCAAGGGCAGTCCTTGTAACGGTGTGTGTGCGTGTATGCCAGCGTCGTGTAGCCGTCTTACAACAGTACTGGCACTCGTAGAATGCTGCGGGGTGGGCATCGCTACTCGCTGAATGTGAGCAATGTGCATGTCGGACAATCCGTCGGTTCTCCCTCGACGTGGTTATTGGTGGTCTCCTGGATCCTGCGAGCTACAAAATGATCATGCTGCTCGAATGCGACCAACTTTTCGGAGCGCTGTCTAACTCGTCTCCGAGACATAATACACTTTGAAGGGGTGCTACCGACACAACAGAACGAATCATAATGGGAAGCATGCACACCGAGACGATGTTATATAGTACGGCAGGTACAACGATAATACCCGCTCTTGTTGACGTCATTTGTGCGACCGATCGTGAAACGTGAATCATTTGCACGTCTCACATTGTTAAACCTACCCACCATGTTTCATTCCCATAGGTTGTTTCCTTGTGGGCGCAATTATTTATTTGACGATGAGTATATGTCATTTCCAGGTACAAAAATTTTTTACTGCATGGACGACCTCACTTTAAGCCGCGTATACACTTTAATTCCCTCCATCTCTTTGTATTAAATTTACGATTAAGCTCTGAAAACGGTTTCGTTGACTGAACAAAATGTTGTTTTACGATTTTGAGATTTTCCAACGAAAGTTTTGTTAGGACAAGAAAATCTTACTTCAATATACTAATTATATTTTATAGCTGTTTGTGTTTGCTTACAGCTAGTTCAACATATTTCATTGTTTCAAAGAAAATTTTCTGTGTATCGCATTAATTAAAATAAGTTAGCTGCTGATATACCAGCTTGATCATGACTCATTAAAGTAAAGTGAGATATTAAGCTGAAATACGTCACGAAACGACTATAGATAAAATGTGTGCACGACAAATAATGTATGGAAGTGGCAAACACAAATGATCTGGCACTAGGATGTCTCGTTGGTATTACAGAAAATGCTGAGTTTAATTAACATATTTTCTTCACTTTTGTCATCTCAGTCAATAATCCTGCGAATCATTTAGAGATATTTCGAAGATATGTAACAATAAAGGAGAGAGAACATCCACAACTCAAATACGTAACTATATAATTCGCTCATCCACAATTGTGATGCACACTGCAGTTCAACGTTTGTAGCGAACAAAATAAAAATGCGCGGTGGCTTTACTTACACAAACAAGCACGCCAGAGGCTATATTTACGGCTGACATTCACAGAATCGCTTCCACACAATCGGCGCAGTGTTGCCAGTCCACGAAATTTCGGAACAGTTCCTGTGATCTGGCAACAAAGTAAAAGGAAGGGAAATTTGTTGCGGTGCACTATAGGAAGATAAAAAAAAGTGAAATTGAATTATTTTTATATTGTTGGGGAAAGAAAACATCTTGCATACTTGAATCNATAGGAAGATAAAAAAAAGTGAAATTGAATTATTTTTATATTGTTGGGGAAAGAAAACATCTTGCATACTTGAATCATAGTAACAGTCCTAAAAAACAAATATGGCTCTTTTTATGCTTGTTGCACAACTTGGGTACTTTTTTTTTTCTTTTTTCTTTTTCAAATTCTTAATTTCTAGGCGCAGAGATTTAGTGTCTATCTCAAAATATTTTCTCGGGTAGCTTCTTCCAGTAACATTGTTTTATTGTCACCAGCACAAGTTGCCCACCGTCTTAAGCCTTTATAGATCGGACATAGTTGTTAAGACTATCCAACAGTCTGCAAAATAAAAAAAGACAAGTACTACAACTTCTATTGAAATTCACATAACTCTGGCGTCTAACCTTCAGCATAGCCTGCTAAAAGTCTTTTTNCAAGTACTACAACTTCTATTGAAATTCACATAACTCTGGCGTCTAACCTTCAGCATAGCCTGCTAAAAGTCTTTTTTTGCGCGAGATTTCTCTCTTCGGTAGGGAAGAGGCCAACGAAATTCTTACCAGCTTGATAACTCATAAAAAAACAGCTAAAAAATTAGCACAGCATGTAATAAAACAATTCAGGTTATCATACTAGCTTCTTGTTGGGTGACAGCGGAGATTGAGTATGATTTGTTTCAGTAACGAATAGGCTTTCTCTACTAAATATAATTTTCGGTTAAATAATATAATTTAACTTAAACTTTATTTTTATCCGTAAACTTTTATAAGGATAATACTCACTTCTTCTGTAGTTTTTGAAAAATCTGAACAAAAATTTTTAAGAATGGAGACAGCCTCCCCCCCTTCCCCCAATGGAAATCTTAGGGTGGGACATATCAGTGCGTCCCTCAGCTAGACAATGTTTATGGTATAGATGAAAGTGAGGTGGTAAGTTGTTTCTACCATGCAAGGTTATTTTGAACTGCAGACTATAATTGCAGGCAGGCAGNGATGAAAGTGAGGTGGTAAGTTGTTTCTACCATGCAAGGTTATTTTGAACTGCAGACTATAATTGCAGGCAGGCAGCTGTAGAGTACGGGTGCTTTTCATTACCTAACCACCCACTACTTTCTGGGACCAGCGAGTATACAGGCCGAGTACCGTGGCCACCACGCTCCCTAGACTCGTTATATTTTTTTACCTTAAAAGTGATCTCAAAAGAACGATGCACGAATCCCTTGTGGGAAAAATGAACTGGAGACAGGATTTCCTCTGTTTGCATTTCCATTTACAACACTCCTGTAACGTTTAAAGGGACGAGAATCGATAGTGGGTAAGAGNGATTTCCTCTGTTTGCATTTCCATTTACAACAATCCTGTAACGTTTAAAGGGACGAGAATCGATAGTGGGTAAGAGCAACATTTCTTAGCTCTATTTAGCACCAGTCAAATAACGTCATTCCGCTGACGTATCATAACAATATTGTGCTGTTCAATGGGCAGCCTACCTTGCAGATGCCACACACGATAAGCTTTGACGTCTCGAAGCATCACCATATGGTGTCGACCATTTCTATGTTCACTGTGAAAAAACTCCTGTCTCGTCGAACCCTATGAAACACTGCGATTTTGACACACAGTTCAGAATAATAGGTGAAGCTAACATCACGACGCAAAACAATAATCCACACCAATTCACTCACGTACTCAAAACCAGTCCCACTCATTACAATAATAATTAGCGCACTATGAAGGAAGCGTTGAATTCATGTGACGGCACAAACAAAATAAAGAAGCGATTAGAATAGTATTGTATCAGAACAATGTTCCGCCCATCTGCAGCGCAGTGGAAGGGCTTATATTATTCCTGTTCCGCCGAACTGCCTCGTATCTAAAAACACGCGTCCAACCAACTTGACATGGAATCACCATATTATGCATGATACCCCAGGGCATATTTTTCCTCAGTTGTATGGGCTGCTCACAGTAAACTGGGCAATTGAAAGACATACTTAAGATCTACTTGCAGGCACATTCTGTATTATCCCATCCATGTGTAAAATTAACATTACCATGGGTTAGATCACTTTATTCATGAGCGAGTCAATTGAAACTGTAAACTTATTAGAAAAGTAAATATTTTACAAATTTGCTTACTCTTACACTTATATGCACCAAAAAAGGCATAAAACTAAAGAAAACATTTCAGTATTCACATAATATGTTTACCTCACTTTTTTAATTCGAAGTTAAAACATTGGACTACTTTTCCTGCGTCGTTACCAACTTTACTGTGCTTATACCAGTCAGTGCGCCCGTTAAAATATATGCATATAGGGACAGTAGCATTNACTTGCAGGCACATTCTGTATTATCCCATCCATGTGTAAAATTAACATTACCATGGGTTAGATCACTTTATTCATGCGCCAGTCAATTTAAACTGTAAACTTATTAGAAAAGTAAATATTTTACAAATTTGCTTACTCTTACACTTATATGCACCAAAAAAGGCATAAAACTAAAGAAAACATTTCAGTATTCACATAATATGTTTACCTCACTTTTTTTAATTCGAAGTTAAAACATTGGACTACTTTTCCTGCGTCGTTACCAACTTTGCTGTGCTTATACCAGTCAGTGCGCCCGTTAAAATATATGCATATAGGGACAGTAGCATTTTTTTCAAAGGTTGATTTAGAAAATGCTCCATTAACCATGGAAAACCTATAACAATTTATGCTCCAGTTTATGAACACTTCGACATGGAAGAAGTTGGAGTTCCACAAATGTTCGTGACCGGGCCAGTCACGGAAGTGTTAAAATGTGATAATAAATGCTTTTTGAGAGCCTCAGATNTCAAAGGTTGATTTAGAAAATGCTCCATTAACCATGGAAAACCTATAACAATTTATGCTCCAGTTTATGAACACTTTGACATGGAAGAAGTTGGAGTTCCACAAATGTTCGTTGTGCGACAAATCAAGTGACCGGGCCAGTCACGGAAGTGTTAAAATGTGATAATAAATGCTTTTTGAGAACCTCAGCTGTGAGTTGGCAAGCGCTATCTTGCTGGGAACTGACTCTTGGGCATTCAGCCAAGAAAGGTAGACATAGGGCTGCAGGATGTCTTCAGTGTACTGTTATGCAATCTGTCAGCTCCCCCGCCAAGCTCCATACATAAGTAGTTCTGAGCTGAAGAATGGCATCGTTTGGAATGACTAATCAGTATGCTGGGAAAACAATCAACTCCCACATGGAATGGACAGACAAATTGGCTGACGAGAAGAGTAAAAAATCTTGATGATGACTCAAAGTATGGAAGACCAACGCCCACAGAAAAAAATAGATTAAAAAACAAGAATTGATAAGAAATATCAGAGGTCTTAAATGTTTTACTCATATTGAGTACAGTTGTAGGGAAATGTGGAGTCGCCTATGAAAGTGCATTCTGGAAGCATTTGTGCTTTCTGTGACCTTGGTATCACTATCAGTGGTGAGTGAACAGCGAGCGTGTGTGATGGCTCCCCATACCAGCACGCCAATAGTAGGGGATGTGTACTGTTTTAAAGTACGGCAGGGTTTTTAGCGCTCAGCTTCGGTCCTCCGAACTTTGGCACGGTTCCCACAGAAAAGTGTGATTCGTCTCTAAAGATAGTACGTTGCTAGTTCGTTCCATTCATTGTTGGTCGTTGTTGACATCATTACAAACGAAGGCGACGATGTTGAAGTGTCCATAGCAATGTCAATGGTTGTCGGGATCGGAGATGTGCCTGCACTAGGCGTTTGCGACTACACGTGGTAAAGAAGCTCCAGTACTCTAGTGAAGGTGCCACATGTCACTGGATGGTGTTCAAGGAGACTACTGGTTCAGTTAATGCCTATTGCTGCTTGTTGGTCTTTCGGGGTCGTCCAGATCTGTTCCTCAGTTTATTGACACCTTCATCCCCAAACACAATTTTACTGTGAAATTGAAATGGCCGAAATAATGGGTATTTAGGCACGATGTCCACCATGCCTCTCACGGCCTTTTATCCTGCTTCTTTCAATCTCTGTAAGTTGTTCGTACAGCTGTCTCTCACGTTGTTCATCAGGGCTGGCAAGTCTCTTTCACGCCAGTCACATTGCTGCTCTGAGGACTGTTTGACGACAGTGCTTTAATACTATGTATTCCTATGTACAAATGCAATATCGCACAACTTAAAAAGTTTGCATATTATCATAGACAGACATATTTGTCAACTTCCATAGTTCACTACTGATTTTTGCAGGATGTGCAATATTTTATAGCAATGAGTATAGAAGCGCTCACACGCCTATACTTGTATACACGGTGATTCGTTAATGTATGCAAGCCCGGTGTGAGCGGAATCCTTAGGACAAATAAATAGGGAAAAACATATACGACATAGAGCCTAAAGTGATTTATGAGGGTGGTAGAGGCTCTGGGACGTTGCGACTGGAAATGTGTTATGCAACGATAAATAAGAAACCACTTACGTTTAAGCAACGAAAATTGGCATACAGGCAAATGTTTACAAGGCACGTTGCCACACAAAACAGTGTTACGGAGAGTATATCCCTTCATACATTAAATAGGGGTTGGTACCCTCCAATTGCTTAGAACTTCATAACCCTGCATATGAAGCAATTTGATATGATATGCTAGTAATCAGCATGAAAAAAGCAATAAAAAAGTCGCATTGGTAGTATCCACTTATTCCTACCATTTCCTGAGCAATCACAAGTTTAATTGGATGTCAGATTTGTGATTACCTGGGGAGTAGGCAGCCTGCAACACTCACTGTGATGCAAGACATATCAACCGACAACCTGGCTCATGTTTTTGCCCTAATGCAGATAAATGACAACTTAGTAAATGGTGGTAGTGTGGGTAGTCGAAAAAAAATTAACACTGGTTTCGACTATTAGTGCTTTGTTTGGAATGCGAAAAGTTTACATGGTTATGCATATGCTCGCAGTGTGAGATACCCATATCCATATATGCACGAATGCGACACTCATATGACTGGTGCACACGCTGCAACATATCGGGATTAACCTGTACGGTATGGCATGGAACTTGAATAAGTTGCCCTAGATCCTCAACATTATCCACGTCAGTTGCATACGCTTGTGCCTGCAAGTGACCCCACAAGTAGAAGTCGTCTGGATTTAGGTCCGGTGATCTGGGTGGCCAACCCACCGGCCTATCTCGGTCAATCCATCTCGCTGGGTACCACGCATACATGCACTGCCTTACTATGAGACTAAAATGTGCAAGTGCACCATCGTGTATGTACCCTATGTCGACTCGTAGATTCAGTGGTACGTCTTTAAGTAGTTGTGGCAGGTCGTTGTCCAAGAAACGCTGATGGGAAGCTCCAGATAGCCGCGCGGGAAGGATGCGTAGACCAATTAGCAATCTATCGACGTTGGAAGTGGGATTCTCGTACTGGATGTGGGTTGATGTCTGCCTACTCATGCACGTGGAATTTGAAGACACCTTCCCTCGTCAAGGATGATTCGTCGGCGAATAGTACAGTGCTGTAGAAACCTGGGACTCACATAAATTGGCCTCGGAACCACTCACAATACTGTAAACGGGCAGGCTGACCAGGGGGAAGAAGTGCCTGTACTGCTGGTAGTGATATGCGTGCAATCTATTTCGCTGTAAAATGCGACATACTGTAGACTGTAATGAGTTCTGTACATTAGCGATTCCTCGAATGCTGGCATGTGGGTTAGCATCAACTTAGTCCAATACATCGTGGTCGATGTCTAACCATGGTCAGCCAACATCGTGGTAACTTGCGTGTACAGTTCCTGATTCACGCAATTGCCGATGAACTGACATGAATGCACGTACATCTGGTAAATGTCAAGTAGGAAACTTTTCGGCGTATAGACGATGCGCAGCTTACACATCATTTCACCAAACATGAGATGCATGTCCATGAGTTTCTCATTACTCTAGTCTATCACTCACGTTGTGAAGAACTGTCCGCTGTGTAAACTACCAACGCAATGCTAACATGTAGGCAACCTCGTCTCCACTTAGTACGATAACAGGAACCAACGCAATGGGGCACTTGCCCGCAGTAACATCTCAGCTGTCCAAAATCTTATAAACCTGTTGCCTTAGGACAGGGACATTAGCCAGGGTATCAGCTCACATGTAAAGAACGACAGTGGTACTGACTGCCTATCTTCCAGGCAACCACTTATTTGCTTTCCAACTAAACATGTGATTTCTCAGGAAACTGTAGAGATTAGCGGATACTGCCAATGCGACCTTTCTAAATAGCTTTTTGCATGCTGAATACTAACATGTCATGTAAAATTTCTTCAAGCGCAGGGTTACAAAGTTCTTAGCAATTGGAGGGTGCCAACGCCTATTTATTGTATGAAGGGGTGTACTCTCCGTAACGCCTTTTTTGTGTTGTAATCTGCCTTGTAAACGTTTGTCTGTATGACAATTTTTGTTGCTTAATCGTAAGTGTTTCCAATTTATCGTTGCATAATACATTTCCAATCGCAACGTTCCAAGGTGTCTACCACACCCAGAAATCACTTTAGGCCCTATGTCATATATGTGTTTCCCTATTTATTTGTCTTAAGGATTCCGCTCACGCCGGGTTAGCATACATTATCGACTCAACTAATATATTTTTACACACACACACACAAAATGGCATTTTTGTCAAAAATCACACATTCAATACAAGAGACTATTATGTTTGGTCCATTCGGATGCCAGAAATTGATTGAGGAAATCGAAGAATATTGGGCCGTTCTAGCAATCTGAAACACAATATAGCAGCTAATTTAATATATGCTTACATTTAACATATACACAACAAAATATGTATATACACTGCCAGACAATAAAAATAGCTCACACATAATGCATCAGATGCGTCGGATAGTACTGAAACTTCATAGATACAGTGATACAGATGAATAATTACATATGGCCACAAAACCAGTGCAGCAGGACAATTACATATGGATTTTTGGTACACCATCCGGTCATCTTCAACAGTGTGTTGCGCCCCTTCGCACTGTGATACATGCTGCAACATGATCTGGAATGGAGTCCATCAGATGCTGGATGTTGTCTTGAGGCAGACAGGCCCACATTTGTTGGACGGTGTGTTCCAAATTACCTTGACACCGCGGCAACTGGCATTTTAACTGCTCCCACACATGCTCGATCGTGGACATGTCAGGGGAGTGGGCAGGTCATTGTAGTATTTGAACATGATGGTGGCAGTCCTGGATCACCTGTACTGTGTGTGGTCAGGCGTTATACAGCTGGAATATCGCACCTGGAATCTCGGCCAGAGATGTGAGCAGATGGGGGCGTAGAATCTCATTCACATACGTACGCCTATTACATGGACGTCAATGTTCCACGTAACACGACAAGAGCGGATCGACTATCACAGGATATGGCTCCCCAGACCCAGGCATTATGCCTGCTGTGGGGGAAGTGTGCTGCTCGATAGCAAGATTGGGATTCTGGAATTCAACAGGAGCCCTCCACACTTGGGTGCGATGACCATCAGTCCCAATAACGAAGTGGCACTCATCACTAAAATCCTCACATCACCAATCTGTGGCGTTCCGCATTTCTCTGGCCTGGCAATACTGAAAACTGAGCCTCTCTGTTGATGCAGAGTTAGTTGCAGCACATGTAATGTGCGCTGGAATCGCAGATTCTCCTCCGAAAGGCTTCAGGAAACGGTTCGTTGCACACAGAATCCCCAACATTGGTTAGTATCGTGGACTGGGTAACCATGGGATCTCTGCGCACCTGGCGCACGATCCGTCGATTCCCTAGACTGGTAGTCGACCTATTCCGTCCTGAGGCGATCCTCCGTGTGTGGGTGCCTTCACGTATCCACTGCTCCCAACAACATCGATCATTGTGGTCTGAACGATCCACATANTCCTCCGTGTGTGGGTGCCTTCACGTATCCACTGCTCCCAACAACATCGATCATTGTGGTCTGAACGATCCACATGGTGGGCTATAAGGCAATACGATAAGCCTGTGGTTGTAAGTTCAATTATAAGTCCTCTCTTGAAGTCCGTCAATCGCGTAAAGCGACGTCTTCGGCGTCTTCCCGGCATTATTATTCATTCTGTATGCTTGCTTGATATCGCCTGGTGTTTCTCGCATTAATACGGCTTCGACTACACGCCAGTGTCTACGACCGCTTATCAGTGCTTGCAGCACCACTGCCGTGTTTGCAGTCAAATGCAAACGCACCAGNCACGCCAGTGTCTACGACCGCTTATCAGTGCTTGCAGCACCACTGCCGTGTTTGCAGTCAAATGCAAACGCACCAGCATGAGATCATGTGCATACCAGCTCGTACTTTCGCTATTTATGTACATCGTTTCATGCATGGTTTCTTCGTGGTGCGCTATTTGCATTGTCCGGCAGCATATGTGTGTACACAAACATATTTAGTATGTTAAACATATATGGAGTCCTAACAAAACTTAGTTGCCATGTTGAGTTTTTAGACTGCCCGTATGGATTCACAGGCTTGAATTCCCTCAATAAATCATAGTAACTGGCCTCAAACTAGAATATAATATTAAAATATGCAGGTTTATTCAGGGCCTTGATATTTCGTCTCAATGCGTGATTTCATGCTGGGTTGAATAGAGTAATATTTAAACTCAGTATGTATGGTCATGTCACTGCAAGCACATTCATGACCGCGTTTTTAGATAATTTACTTCCGAGGACATTTAGTTTGCATAGAATAAGTTTTCCATTCTTGTTTCTTAGTTGGATGCTTAGGCTCCAAGCGCACATATTTTTTAACTGCAAGCGGCGACGAATGTACAGGGACGGCACATTTCTTATATTAATCTCATTTTGTTGTTAATTTATTGGCTTTATTGACGAGAACTAACTGCGACTCCCGCTACACACATTGTCAAATATCATCGTTTATCATCCTTCTCTGGTGTTGCGACATCCTATGCTTGCAAACCAGAAATCCGTTTGTTGCTTGGGAAGGTAACTCAAAATAAATAAAAAGTTCTCGATAGTAATGGTTTGCCCTCACGAACACAAGTTTATTCACGGTTACTTCCAACTTTTCTGAAGCCCTAGTAAACTTCTACTTCCAGGATATTCCTCCGCCTTTTGCAAACAAAGCTTAATGGAGTCTAGAAAATTACACCAGAGGAATAACGCATCGCATTCTTACGCAAGCAGTGAAATAATAATTTGCATAAGAACTATTTATTACTGTACATTACCAACACACCAATTTTTTCCTTGTTTTTATTTATATTATTGATGAAAGATAATAATTTATTTAGGATATATAATTAAAAGTACAATTTAACAAAAAATAAGGTACTTTTGTGATAAAAAAAAGTATAAAACGTTTGTGATACAAGGTATATATGAAACAACTAAACACGTCATTCATGGAGTGATTTTTCAAAGGTTTGATTGAAAAAGTGTGAATAAACCGCGAATAGACTGTATGCTTGGTTTGTCTTCTACTGAGACAAACTAGTAGCTACAATAAAAAACAAGGAGAAAGGTTGGGGCTTACATCACCCTTCACTTGTCTCGACTTGGAGAGTGCGGAGCTCCTCTCACTAGTCAAGTCTGGTCGTCAATAACGTCGCGGAGGAAGACTTCTTGTACCCGCATCACGATCGAAAATGCTTCTCGCGCACGTCTTCGGCGTTTCTGCCTCCACGTACATCCCTTTGCCATCTTCACCTTGCTGGCGGTCCCACTCGCTGCGAGGTGCAGTAATGTTCCTGAGATTTCATTGCTTTACTTCATTATTTAACTGCATGCACGGTGCCCACACGCTAAGCCTGGCCATGCCCTTCAGCATCAGAATACTACGTGCAAGAAATTTGGGGTCCAAACTTATAAATCTGTTTATGACTACATTTTTTCAGTTATTTTGATTGGATTAAAATGCAGCAAAGTAAGGCAAGATACTCCTGTGAATAATGATTTATTTTTGTTTGGGCCTAATGTATTTCAATTTTTTCATTGAGATTCTGAAGCTTTCTGACTTTGGGTAGACTTGGTAGCGCTCGGGCGTTTCCGTACATGACTGACCGTGGTAGCGCTCGGGCGTTTCCGTACATGACTGATCGTGAGCTCTCAGGTGTTTGTTTTCCTGGTGTTTGCCAGTAGCAGTCCTACCACATTTTTGATCGAGTCCATTATCAGTAAGGGGGATTGCTCAAATATTTTAAGTCGATTAATGACCAAAACCTGTCAGGCATCCTTATAATAGAATTTATATTTACAAACCATTTAATTTTGTAGGCCAACACTGTTCCAACACTAAGGTTACCACTTTCAGGAATTTCTTTCTAACTAATTATTGTTTCCTTCCCGTTACTTACATCAAACTAACGATTATTTCAATTTATTATATTTTTCTCGTCCACTTTTGTTTATATTTAATTATTCAACACCATATTTATATACATTTTTCCATAAATTAAAATAAAAAATTAAAATACTTAGATTAGAAAAATGAATTACATATTATTATTATTTTATTGTTTTGAATCCCTAACTCTGGGCACTGTAGCATCGCAAGTTTACCTGTCCAGTAGTGCTTACTTTAAACACTGTCTCAGTTGCAAATAAGCACATAAACTGTCGGAAAGTAATGTGCAAACATGGCTAAAAATGTTTCGGAAATAAAAGGTTCACTGACTAAATATTCTGACTGGGAAGTCGGATATAATTTAAGATGTTATACTCAGTTTTATAGCTTAGGTTGTTCACTATTTCAAACAGAATCAATAGCAGTCAAAAGGTGATTCTAAGGCACGAATACTTTCTGGTAGTGAATGTTTCAGACTGTCAGTTATACGAGTTGCCTTCGTAGTTTGGTGTCGGCCATATAATATGTAGGTGACCTTGACCTTAGATTGCATGTGACCGTAATCACAAAAAAAATCCAGTTATGGAAAAAAATAAAGCTTGAAAATCTTGACAAAGTGTCAACCATTTTCCTCTTGTCAGTNTAGCAGGCAAAAGGTGATTCTAAGGCACGAATACTTTCTGGTAGTGAATGTTTCAGACTGTCAGTTATACGAGTTGACTTCGTAGTTCGATGTCGGCCATATAATATGTAGGTGACCTTGACCTTAGATTACATGTGACCGTAATCACAAAACAAATTCAGTTATGGAAAAAAATAAAGCTTGAAAATCTTGACAAAGTGTCAACCATTTTCCTCTTGTCAATCATCTTCGTTATTAGTCATCTTGCTTTACTCCATGCTCTCTGTTAGTTTCAATATCTTACACCTCGAATTCCGAAAATTTATTTTACTTTTGATAACTCGAAATTAATAAAAATTCAGTAAACCATAAATTTTGGCCTCCTACTGTCATTCTTGTTGGTCGGTCATTATAGTGAATTCCAAACACCTTATTTGTTTTATTAAAATAAAATAAAATTATCCGTTGGTAAATTTGAATACGATATATTTTAGTAGCGCATTCTGCCATTTATTCTGCACTCTTGCTTTCTATTCTGGGCGAGAGACGCGAGTCACCTAAATACCGCTCAAAGGGAGACCTCTATGATGATGTTGATGACGATGATGACGACGACAACGATGATGGCGCCGACATCAACATATTGATGCCTCGGATCCAGTCAAATAATTACTCACTTAGTTTCTAAATACCCATCCAATATACTCCCACCCCCACAAAGTGCCTTGTACAAACTGCCCCATTTCTGATAGTCATTCTCTTCCCCCACCCCTCTCTCCCCCAGCTGTGACATAATTCCCTATTCCTTTAATAGAGTGTGATACAAATAACATTATTTATTGTGTACATGTGTGTTTTCCAGAAGTTCGCAAAGTCACTGAACATCTCTCTTTTCCTCCAAAATGTTCTCTTCCATATATCCAAACATTCCATTTTTAGATGCATGTTTTCCTTCTATGCAATGACGAATTCTCAACCAAAAGTTTCGCTCTCTTCTTGTAGGTGATATTATTTAGACGAGAAACCCTTCCATTTAGATAGAACATATGTAAATTATTGTACGAGATCTGTTTGGAAAACAAATAACAGTAATCATTTTACAAGCACAAAAACGGGTTTCTTACCCCTTTATATCATCCAGTGCAAAATGAAAGGGCAATAACTCATTGCTACTAAGTAAAAATATGTCAAAGGGAAAGGAACACAAAGCGTTTCAAAAGACTAACTGTCATATTCACAAACAGTGCTAAAAGCGAGTACTTTGAAAGTGATAGAGGATGCAATTGCTTAGTTCCTAACTTTACACCGTTCAGGTTTCCATTTATATCGCAGGTTCTGGTGGGCCGGGAAATGTTCGAACGAGGTACTGCCACTAGGGATAGTGTGGCGGGGTTTTCTTGGTGTGCTCTCTCTTCCTCCCTCTCTTCCTCACACTGGTGCTCCGCTCCCACCTACCTCACCTCACGTATGATTCAAGCCGTCTAGGAACTTCTGGTTAAGACTAGGTATAATCGTCCGCCATTTTCTGTCAGACCTATGGTAGGAAGAGGTCTAGTGGAATCTTGTCAGATTACAGTTTGCTACTTTCTCCGGCTTGTGTCACAAATAAGATTGCGAGAAATATGGATAGTTTAGCAACATTTCTTGTGTAATATACTATACGTTAATAATGGTACGCCGTTATGCACTAAATTTTGTAAACCGCACAGTTATAGGTTATTCGCTATTGTTCCTCCTCCCATATCTTCTGACGAAATAATACATTAAGTTTGCAAAACTGCTTACGTTATAAACGGAATCCACAAACTAATTCAAATAATTGTGACGTTATTTCATTATTACATCTGAGCTGCTAAATGAATTTTTTTTTATTTAGTACACACTTTAGTGAAAAACTCTGCTATTCGTGTCTGGACACTTTGTCGAAAATAGTTTAAGCCCCTTATCGTTAATGTAAAGTATGCCAGTTCGAATTATGTGATTTCATGTTATTTAATGAGCATTTGCAGTGTACAGCATATCAAAAGTATATGGCTTTTAAACATTAAAACGTAATTGACAAATTCTGTAACTTTTATTAAATATTAATTTTTATTTTCAAAAAAATTGCTACAAACCAGTACTATTCATAATACTACGTCAAAAATTTAAGTATGAATATTTGCACTGTGGAATCAACTTTGAATAAATATTGTAAACATTTTACGTTAACAAGATGGCTCAAGTGTAGTGCAATAAACTTATAATAATTATATTTGTACAAAATTATCTGAGCGAACGTCTAATACAAAGCAAATAAATAATTATATTTTTATATAACTCATGCTGCTGCGTTTATACACGGCAAGCAACAATGTAATTCAAGGTGGCAAACAGAACCTTCAATAATAGCTCCTGGGGCATCTAAGGAAAACCTTCAAAAGTTAAAAATTTTCATAGGAAACTTTAATTTTTTTTAATGATTGTGAAAGGGGACTGAAAATAAATGTCAGACTCAGATCAAATAAAAGTTCAGAAAACTTAACTTTAAACTACACTGACATGCCGAAAGTCATGGGATACCCGTATGTAAAGGTAATAATAGGTGGTGCCATCGTATCGTTACGTCTTGGAAGTGCCCCAACCAATCAGTTGTGCTCTGACATGGCTTTGCATTGCAGTTCTTCGTGGATTTTACGTGCCCCCACAACGAGAAACATTTTTTACTAGCACAATTTCGCTGAGTACCGGAGAGTATCAGTGTTGGAATAAAACATGTGACTATCATGTAAAAACTTTGCCCTAGGTAAAAAAAAAAGATCGTAACATTAATTACAAACTCGGTCAATGCTGGAGGATTGTGTTCCGCCCACATTTTCATGGAATGCGCTGAAAATGCAGTGAATACAGCTGCGGTCCGAAAAAAAAATTTTGTGTCACAAAATGATCAGGCAACGTATCTCAGAATAACGTTAACTTAACTCTTGAAACACGAAGTAGGGAATTTCATGTTTCGTAAACAGCAGTGTTTACCAACATTACTCTAGAAGGTTACTCGGAGGTCGTTCCAAAATGAAATTTTATCTAATTTTCTCTTGGAGTGAATTATGGAACGCATCCCGCGTGGACACCAAATTCAACAGCGCGCGTATTCATTCTCGACAGGGATGCTGAAGTAGACAAGGGACACTGTGAACGGTTGTCATATTTACATCTGCCTCATCCAGAACACTTTCCTTGCGACTTTTCTGCAGAGTTGTTGCATTTTTGATCAAAAATTTTGATTTCAACGTTACATTGCCGTGAAATATACGCAGGGTTATGAATATCTGCCAACACGACAAAAAAAATTGTTATACATTACCTCTTACAAAATTCTTGTTTCAAAAAATTGAAAGCGTGTTTTTACACATTGATAGGTGTTTGTAAGTACACAAAGAAAATTACTCATTTGATTTCAAATAACTGCTGCACCTACGATTTGTTCGATGTTTTTCCAAATTATTGTCACATTAGCATTAGTTTTGAATGGGGTTGAACGTAGATTATCTTCAATTTTTTTAGCGTTTGTCTAGCGTACTCCCCCATGACAATCTGGGATAGAGAACTTGATGACCGGCTAGTCACGAAGAAGGTTAGATTTTGTTTGGTATGAGCACCTGTGGATCGTTGTGGGGTGGCTACTGCTCATGCGTATGTGAGAACAACCCACTTATTCACCAGCTACCCTCGGTTAGTTCAAACTACACAAAACATCCACTCAACCAGCACTCTATGTTAAACTGTGTTAAAAAATATATTTACCTGCTATCATAGGTTACTTTAGGTGGTCCTGTTATAGTCCATTCATGGTTACTTCCAAATTTTCTGAAACCTTGCTTAAGTTCTACTTCCAGGATATTCCTCCGCCTCATGCAAACAAAGCTTAACTACGTCTAGAAAATTACACCAAAGGGACAATGCACCACATTCGTGCGCACTCAGTGTAATTATATTTTGCATAAGAACTATTTCTTACTATGCATTACCAACACTCGTATTTTCTCCCTGTTTTTATTCATATTAATTATAAATGAAATATTACGATTTATAAATAAAATATAAGTTAAAGTTCAATTTAACTAAAGATATAGTATTGTTATGTTAACACAAGTATAAAACGCTTGCGATACGTGACGTGTATAGGAAACAACCAAGGACATCATACATGAGGTGATTTTTCAAAGGTTTTATTAAAAAGTGTGAAGAAACTGCGAATAGACCATACGTCGCGATACTGAGTTTGAAATAAAGCCCGCGTGCGCAGTGACGACGGCCAGGACGGCCCATAGATTCTCTATGTTAGTCGTTTCTCGTGCGCAACCATCGAGAGCCGCCTCGCCATCGCCGCGGGGGCAAGGCGCGGCCTGGGCTTGACCGCTGACCTCGCCCGCTTCCTCCCCACTCCCACCCTACCCTTGCTTCCCGAGGGCACAAGACGTGCCGCCTCACGTTCCGGCCGTCTCTCTTCCCACGGGCCAGCACTGCGCGTCTCCACTCGGAGCCCAGATGCGTCTGCGACAGCTCGGCACCAACCAAGACTTACAATAAAATTGAAAAAGTATGGATTAAGAATTATGGAGGGGTCGCGGTGGTTGAGCGGTTAGACTGCTCGCCTCTCACCAAGGCGAACCAGGTTCCATCCCCGGCTGGGTAACCCCGGATTTTCGCAAGTGGGAATCGTGCGGATCGTTGGTCGGTGGGTTTTCTCGGGGATATTCCGTTTCCCCCACCCTTGCATTCCGGCGCTGCTCCATTCTCACTTCATTTCACCCTCATCGATTCTCAGGACCTCGTTGTTAAGAGCCACCCAGATCTCTCAACTCAACGCACACGGAACTACGGCTTCTAGATTTCCGACTCACAGTTCACATGATGAAAACTTGGAACTACCTTGGGTATTCTTTAAAGCAGACATTTTCTATCAGTGTAACTTTAACGCATCAAACTGTTGCATTTATCTCTCACGGTTATTTCAAATTATTTTGCACTGTTTGTAATCACGTAACATTTAATTGTTTATTTGTGGCAGGTACGTTTTATTTAATTCAGATTTGATATTTTTATTGTTAATTGCAAGAGGTGTGACCTCAGAAAATTTATTTATGTTTAGTTATTATGTTTGTAAGTCTTTCAGGTTTTCTACCACAAAGTTATCGTACGTGGGTTACGTACATAGAGGAATTTGGTATTTGGTTGCCATAGTTAAGCATAGCAT